>NW_026846588.1:280990831-281007918 GCF_025583915.1 Anolis sagrei ordinatus | reverse complement strand
GTTAAAGAGGTTGATGTAGAAAATGCAATAGTATGTAATAATTGTGATAAACTAATAAAAACTTATTAAAAATGAAAAAAAAAAAAAACGAGGTATGGTTGCAGCTGGCACACAAGTTTGAGTTGTGCAAAGGTCCTCCCAGCCACCTCTGACACCTGAACATCAAGTGACAGCGTTGAGTCCAGGAGGACCCCCAAGCAACGGACCTGTGCCTTCAGGGGGAGTGTAACCCAGTCGAGCACAGGTTGCCACCCAACACCCCGGTTGGTATTGGATTATTATGAGTATTATCATTATTATTGAGCCAGGAAATCAGAAGGCATTTCCTTCTTGGGAGGAGAGCAATGACCAATCTCGATAAAAGAGTGAAGAGTAGAGACATCACACTGGCAACCAATGTGCGCATAGTTAAAGTTCCCCATAGTAACCTATAGATGTGAGAGCTGGACCATAAGGAAGGCTGAGTGAAGGAAGAGAGGCGCTTTGGAACTGTGCTGTTGGAGGAAAGTTCTGAGAGTGCCTTGGACCACAAGAAGATCCAACGAGTCCATACTTCAGGAAAGAAAGCCCGACTGCTCAGTGGAGGGAAGGAGATGAGAGGGAAAGAGGAAGTCCTTTGGCCACACCATGAGAAGACAGGAGACCTTGGAGAAGGGAATGATGCTGGGGGAAAGGGAAGGAAAAAGGAAGAGGCTGACCAAGGGAAAGATGGTGGATGGTATTCTGAAAGGGACTGGCTTGTCTTGAAGGAGCCCCTGGGGGTGGCCATGGGTGACAGGGAGCTCTGGCTTGGCCTGGTCCAGGAGGTCACTAAGAGACGGAAGAGACTGAATGAATAAGTATAGCCCAATGTATTTGTACTTTAATTGTTTTCTCATATTGATGCTTAATTGTTTATTATGTTATGAGTATAATTTCATTTGATTACTCAGATTTTATCCCTGCAGGGCTTTGCTTGTGCTGCCGCTTTCGGCTTCGGGTTCGGCTGGAAGATGGCCCTTTTTGCTGAGCTGCTCTGATCCATTGCTGTGTTGCTGCTTGGGAGAAGCCTTTAGAAGCCCAGTTGTCACTACTGAGACCCCAATCTTGTGTTGCTGCTATTGTGTTGCTGTATAAATAACATCTGATCTCCAGCTTTGAAAGCTCTTGGCAACTGTGACGTGAATTGACTAACAACGGACCAACAGACACTGCCTCTTGCATGAGTATACCATCTGCTCATCTGCTTGTGATTAGTGCCACCACCCATTGGCTGGTCGGGAAGAGGCGGGAGCCTGGCCAAGGGGATGCCGGCTTGTCCTTCACGGATCCTCAGAAACCGGTCTCCTAATTCTGAACTGACTACCCTTGATTGAGAAGTGGCCTAGTCCAAGAAGGCAAAGAACTTTTTTCGAACTGGTTCTACTACTATGTCACTTTAGCCTAGAGCATTTTAGATCTTTCGGTGGTTGTCCGGTATCCACCACCCCCGGAAGACTGAGTCGGCCACCTGTGACCAAATTACCGCCACCTTTGCATCCCGCTGATCCAATCTTGGACAAATTGTGTGATCTTTCATGGTCCAGCAGTGCCTGCTGATTGTGTTGACTGTGTTGAACTGCTGATTGTTACTGTGTAGACCTCTTGTGTAGACCGTTTGTGTAGACCTCTTATGCTGGCCTCTTTGTATGAAGAGATATCATCGTAGTTCAACTGTGCTGACCGCCGCTGTGTTGACATCGCCGGATGACCCATCCGCTTTTAGACCAACCGTCTAGGGATTACATCTGAATCATAACAATTTTAATAACCTTATCCAATTACTATTACCATCATCCTTGTGAGAGTGTGATTACATATCACTACCTCAGTTACCCCTTGGTTGTCGTTTGCTGCTAATTTGATCAAGAACGCAATAGCACTTTAAGGCGCCTGCCACTGCTGCTAAATTATACCAGCACTACGCCCCCATCCTTTTCCTCTATGCCGCACTTTAGTTAATTGAGAGAACCAGTTTGGGTATCTATTGCACTTAGATCTTGCACTTTATGTACTGCACCTTAGATCTTGCACTTTATGTATGTGCCCAACGGTACGCAGTATGTTGTTGATTGAGTGATATTACTGACTGGGTGGCATTTAAGTCTCTTGCACTTTACGAACTGTTTAACTGGTGTGGCTGAACGCCTAGCCCCACCTGAATCTATTGTTATCCATGTGGCTCCCCATCCCCCTATTTGTTCTGTCCCTGTTACTGCTGACTAGTGGAGGGGGCAGGGGAGGAGGAGGGCTGGAGCCTGTGAACAAGGATGGGGCGGGGAGGGGGGAGGAGGGGAGGCAAGGGAGATGGCAAAGGCCAACAATCCAAACTTCGAGCGATATTGGAAATAAGACCTTGGTGCTGGACTGCGGCATGGAGGAGGGGAGGTGTTCCACTAGCCGAGGGGCCCCCATAGAGGTCGTGGTGGGGAGGAGGAGATGCGGTAAAAGGAGACCTCAAATTCGGCTTAATTCGGACCGCTTACCAACATTTGTTTTTTTATTTGTTTTGTTTTATTAAAAGGCTGGTATTAAAAACAAGGAGAAACAAAAAAAAAATTAGGAGTAAAAAAAAAGGAGGACAAAAGGAGAGGAACGAGAGGGAGAAGGAATGGCCGTGAAGTACCCCAGAAGGAGTACGAATTTTCGTAAACAAGGAGCAAAGATAGGAGGGGGAGGGAGAGCAGAAGGAAGTCGAGAAGGCCGGACCGATGAGACCTTTCAAGAGAAAGGCAACGAGGAAGGAAGGGGAAAAGGACAGCGAAAAAGCTGATGACCTTTTTTTCGGTCACCAAAAATTCGGTGGGGCCTCTAAATTAGGATAATTTGTATGGTATGCTATATTTATTCTTTTTCGGGACCCGCCTTCTTTATTTTTTTCCACCAACACTATTCATTTTTGTAACAACTCCCCCCCCCCCTAAAAACGGTTCCTCTCGGCACTCTTAAGGGCGGTGGTTTTATTATGTTTTGTGATGGTGTAACAAGTGTGAGCCGGCTGAGGCGGGCCCCCCCCCGCCCTCCCGCCCCTGCACCTCTCTCTTCCGGATTGGTGTGTTTGAAGGGTGCGTTTAAACATATCGGCTAGGTGTATGCTGGTGCTAGTGATCGAACGCCCAGGTCTTTGAGCGGTTCTTGTTCAACGGAAAAAAAATCACAAAAAGAAGAGAAATAAAAAAAAAACGAAAAAAACACCGACTCTGCGTGGATTCCAGGATCTTTTTTTAATCCTGGATGATCGAGCTGGGGCCAGGTGGCAGAGCAGCAGGGCCGGCAGCAGAGAGATGAACTGGCGTGTTTTTTGCATTACGGGGACTGTTTGCATTTACGGAGAAGATGGCGTTGCATTTACCGGAGACCCCTTTTTTGTTGCGTTTGCATTGTTTGTGGCTGTTTTTTGCTTCAGATTCCTGTCGTGGGATTTAATGAGCGGGCAGCAGGGGCATGATCTGGGCAGATGATAGAGGGGGGGGGGCAGATCTGGCGTGTTCTATGTGACGTGCATTCATCTGGGGGGAAGGGGGGGCAGATGAAGACGGGCGGACGGCAGAGGGGGCAGATCAGATCTGGCGTCTAGTGGCATTACGGACGGAGATTCTTCTGGGTGGTGCTGCTGGCCAGATCTGTCAACGCTTTATCCAGGATCTAATCCTGGATGAGCGGGCAGATCTGGCGTGCATTACGGAGACCTGGCTGGATGAAGCTGGGGGCGTAAATCTTACCCAGCTTTGTCCTCCAGGCTTCTCCGTACAGCACCAACCGAGATCCGGAGGACGGGGAGGCGGGGTCGCAGTGGTCTATAGAGATTCCATCCATCTGACCAGGAGTCCCATCCCGCAGACCACAAATTTTGAATGCGTCCACCTGAGGGTGGGTGACCGGGACAGAATAGGGATTCTGTTAGTGTACCGTCCACCTCGCTGCACTACAGTCTCCCTACCTGAGCTAGCGGGGGTGGTCTCGAGCCTGGCGTTGGAGTCTCAACGGCTTCTTGTGCTGGGGGACTTCAACATCCATGCCGAGGCGACCCTCACAGGAGCGGCTCAGGACTTCATGTCCGCCATGGCAACCATGGGGCTGTCCCAACAAATATCTGGCCCCACCCACTGTGCTGGACATACATTGGACTTGGTTTTCTGCCAGGGATGGGAGGGGTGGCGGTGTGGAGGAGCTGTCTATCTCTCCGTTGCCATGGACTGACCACTTCCTGATCAGATTTAGGCTCACTGCGCCCCCTAACCTCTGCAAGGGTGGAGGACCCATTAAGATGGTCCGCCCCAGGAGGCTTATGGATCCGAATGGATTCCTGACGGCTCTTGGGGATTTTCCCGCCACCTCGGTAGGTGACCATGTCGAGGCCTTGGTCGCTCTCTGGAATGGGGAGATGACCAGGGCAATTGACATGATCGCTCCGGAGCGTCCCCTCTCAAGTAGCCGAGCTAAACCAGCCCCTTGGTTTACTGAGGAGCTGGCAGTGATGAAGCGAAGGAAGAGGGAACTAGAGAGCGTGTGGCGTTCGGATCCAAGCGAGTCAAACCGAGCACGGTTTGTGTCCTTTCTTAGGGCATATGCCGCGGCAATAAAGGCCGCAAAGAAAATTTTTTTGCGGCCACTATTGCGTCTGCAAAGAACCGTCCGGCGGAGTTGTTTCGGATTGTCAGAGGTCTTTTAACTCCCGCCACTTCAGGCGGGAGCCCTGACAATTCGGTCACGCGCTGTGAAGCATTTGCTCGGTTCTTTGCAGACAAAGTCGCTTTGATCCGTTCTGGGCTGGACACCATGTTAAATGCAGTCTCTGAGGATGTGACACGAGCTGCTTGTCCTATTTTGATGGATTCTTTTCAATTTGTGAAACCCGAGGATGTGGACAAGATACTTGGAGGAATGAGGCCCACCACGTCCATCCTAGACCCCTGCCCATCCTGGCTTCTGAAGGAGGCCAGAGGGGGATTGGCTGAGTGGGTAACGGTGGTGGTTAATGCCTCCCTTCGGGAAGGCAAGATTCCAGCGTGCTTAAAACAAGCAATTATAAAACCGCTGTTGAAGAAACCATCACTGGACCCCACTAAATTTGACAACTTTCGGCCTGTTTCCAATCTCCCCTTTTTGGGCAAAGTCATGAAAAGCGTGGTGGCCTCACAACTCCAGGTATTCTTGAGAGACACGGATATTCTGGATCCGGCACAGTCTGGTTTCAGACCGGGACATGGTACCGAGACGGTCTTGGTCGCCTTAGTGGATGATCTGCGCCGGGAGCTAGACAGGGGGAGTGTGTCCCTGTTGGTGCTCCTGGACTTCTCAGCGGCCTTCGATACCGTCGACCACGGTATCCTTCTGGGGCGCCTTGCGGAATGGGTCTTGGGGGCACTGCTTGCAGTGGCTCCACTCATTCCTGGAGGGACGCACCCAGAAGGTGTTATTGGGGGACTCCTGTTCTGCCCCACAACCTTTGACTTGTGGGGTTCCACAGGGTTCCATACTGTCCCCCATGCTGTTTAATATCTACATGAAGCCGCTGGGTAAGATCATCCGGAGTTTCGGGGTGCGGTGTCATCTGTACGCAGATGATGTCCAACTCTGTCACTCCTTTCCACCTGCTACTAAGGAGGCTGTCGAGGTCCTGAACCGGTGCCTGGCCGCTGTAATGGTCTGGATGAGGGCGAACAAACTGAAATTAAATCCAGACAAGACAGAGGTACTCCTGGTCAGTCGCAAGGCCGAACAGGGTATAGGGTTACAGCCTGTGCTGGATGGGGTCGCACTCCCCTTGAAGGCGCAGGTTCGCAGCTTGGGTGTGACCCTGGATTCATCGTTGAGCCTGGATCCCCAGGTTTCAGCGGTGACCAGGGGAGCATTTGCACAGCTTCGGCTCGTGCGCCAGCTGCGCCCGTATCTCGGGAAGTCTGACTTGGCCACGGTGGTACACGCTCTGGTCACATCCCGGCTTGACTACTGCAACGCTCTCTACGTGGGGCTGCCCTTGAAGACGGCCCGGAAGCTTCAGCTGGTTCAGCGCGCGGCAGCCATGTTACTAACTGGAGCAGGACGCAGGGAGCACACAACGCCCCTGTTGTTCCAGCTCCACTGGCTGCCGATTTGCTACCGGGCCCAATTTAAGGTGCTGGTGTTGGCCTACAAAGCCCTAAACGGTTCCGGCCCAAAATACCTTTCTGACCGCATCTTGGCCTATGAGCCCACGAGGGACCTTGAGATCGTCTGGGGAGGCCCTTCTCTCGATCCCGCCTGCCTCACAGGCACGCCTGGCGGGGACGAGAGAGAGGGCCTTCTCAGTGGTGGCCCCCCGGTTGTGGAACACTCTCCCTACAGACATCAGGCAGGCGCCCTCTCTTTTGTCCTTCCGAAAAAGCCTCAAGACGTGGCTGTTCGAGAGGGCATTTAATTAAGTGCTATAGTAATGTGGTAAAGACGACTGGAATGGTACAAGGAATACGAGATTGGTCACGATTCTATTACGAGACGAAGCGGATTAGTTAGTGTAATTTTAACTGTTGTATTGTTGTATGGTTAATATGCTGTTGTACTTGTCTTTGTGTGAATTGCCTTTTGTACTGTACACCGCCGTGAGTCGCCCGAGTGGGCTGAGAATGGCGGTTAATAAATGCTCCAAATAAATAAATAAAATAAATAAATAAATTATAAGTTTGTGTTATTATTTTGTATTATTTTAAAGATCTTAGTATTCACATAGGGTATTAAATGTTTGATTTTTTTTTGTGTGTGTAAACCACCCTGAGTCCCCTTGGGGAGAGACGGCGGTCTATAAATAAAGTTTTATTATTATATTATATATCACTCAGAGCGAAACTCTTTCCACACTGCAGGAATTTATAGGGTTTCTCCCCTGTGTGGATTCTTTGATGTGTACGTAGAGTTCCATTCTCAGTGAAGCTCTGTCCACACTCCAGGCATTTAAAGTGTTTCTCTCCAGTGTGAGTCCTCTGATGTTTACGTAGGTGTGCATTCTGAGAGAAGCTCTTTCCACACTCCAGGCATTTAAAGGGTTTCTCCCCAGTGTGAGTCCTTTGATGTGAACGTAGATGTGAATTCTGAGTGAAGCACTGTCCACACTCTAAGCAATTATAAGGTTTCTCCCCAGTGTGAGTCCTCTGATGTTTACGTAGGTGTGCATTCTGAGAGAAGCTCTTTCCACACTCCAGGCATTTAAAGGGTTTCTCCCCAGTGTGAGTCCTTTGATGTGAATGTAGATGTGAATTTTGAGCAAAACTCTGGCCACACTCCAGGCATTTAAAGGGTTTATCCCCAGTGTGAATTCTTTGATGTGAACGTAGATATTCCTTTGCAGTGAAGCTCTTTCCACACTCCAGGCATTTAAAGGGCTTCTCCCCAGTGTGTGTCTTTTGATGTGAACGTAGATATGAACTTCGAGCAAAACTCTGGCCACACTCCAGGCATTTAAATGGTTTCTCCCCAGTATGAGTCCTTTGATGTGAACGTAGGATTGTACTCCGAGTAAAACTCTTTCCACACTCCAGGCATTTAAAGGGTTTCTCCCCAGTGTGAGTCCTTTGATGTGAACGTAGATATGAACTTCGAGCATAACTCTGGCCACACTCCAGGCATTTAAAGGGTTTCCCCCCAGTGTGAGTCTGCTGATGTGAATGTAGATGTGAATTCTGAGTGAAGCTCTTTCCACACTCTAGACATTTAAAGGGCTTTCCCCCAGTGTGTGTCTTTTGATGTGAACGTAGATTTGAACTCGAAGTAAAACTCTGGCCACACTCCAGGCATTTAAAGGGTTTCTCCCCAGTGTGAGTCTTTTGATGTGAACGTAGAAGTGAACTCAAAGCGAAACTCTTTCCACACTCCAGGCATTTATAGGGTTCTTCTCCATTGTGAGTCCTTTGGTGTGAACTTAGAAGTGAACTCAAAGCAAAACTCTTTCCACACTCCAGGCATTTATAGGGTTCTTCTCCATTGTGAGTCCTTTGATGTCTACGTAGAGTTCTATTCTGAGTGAAGCTCTGTCCACACTCCAGGCATGTATAGAGTTTCTCCCCAGTGTGAGTCCTCTTATGTGAACGTAGGTCTTTACTCCAAGCAAAACTCTTTCCACACTCCAGGCATTTATAGGGTTTCTCCGGCATATCAACAGTAATAAGGGTGTTTATTGCAATACAGATACTTGACTCCTTTTTTCTTTCTTATCTGTGGGATCAAGAATTCTGCAAGATCATCACCTTGAGAGGATTTTTTCTTCCTATATTATTGGTTTCTTTACTGCATTCAAGCGGTGGCTCCATAGAATCCTCATTTACCTGGTTACAAAAGAAGTGAAAGATTATTATTATTATTATATTGATTTATAGCCCGCTTTATCTCTCCTCACGAATACGCAAAGCAGCTGAACATAAAACATCAGCATACAGTTTAAAGCATAAAATATGCAGACATTAAAACAGAATTAAATATAAATGGTATTTAAGAATTCCCAGATAAAAAGGTTAGAAACCACAACACCCCCTGAATTGATCTTTAAAATCTTCTTCTTTAAAAGCCTGCCTGAATAAAAAAGGTTTTAGCCTTCTGCAGTAAGGAAAACAGGAAGGAGGGGGCCATTTTGGCTTCCTTGAGGAGGGAGTTCCAGAGTTGAGGGGCAGACACCGAGAAGGCCCTCTCTCTCATTCCCACCAGCCAAGCTTGAGATGGAAGTGAGACCAAGGGAAGGGCCTCTCCTGAAGAACTCAGTGAGCAGGAAGATCGATATAAGGCAGTGTTTCCCAACCAAGGGGGCGGGGCCCTTGGGGGGCAGCAAGGGGGCTTTCAGAGGGGCCACCAAAGACCATCATAAAACACATATTTCTGATAGTTTTAGGAAGCCTTTTGAAGATATCTCCGCCTGACCTTCTCTTCCTTTTTGGTGTTTGTGAACTACAACTTCCAGAATTCAAAAACAGCCCCCCAATGCCATCAGTATTCAATGTTGGCCATGTAGGTAGTGCGCCAAGTTTGGTGCAGATCCATTGTGGGCTGGGTTCAGAGTGCTCTTTGATTGTAGGTGAATCCCAGTAACTACAACTCCCAAATGCCAAGCTCTATTCTCCCCAAACTCCGCCAGTGTTCACATTTGAGTATACTGAGTATGAGTACCAAATTTGGTCCAGATCCATCACAGCCTGAGTCCACAGTCCTCTCTGGATGTAGGTGAACTACAATACCAAAACTCAAGATCAATGCCTACCAAACCCTTCCAGTATTTGCTGTTGGTCATTGGAGTTCCGCGTGCCACATTTGGTTGAATTCCATTGTTGGTGGAGTTCAGAATGCTCTTTGATTGAAGGTGAACTATAAATCCCAGCAACTACAACTCCCAAATGACAAAATTAACCCCCCCCCCCAACCCCACGGGTATTCATATTTGGGCAGTGAAGATCATTGCCACCTGGAAACTGATGTCCTCAGTGTGGGGGAAACTTGTGGGTCAAGACCAAGGCTCCACAGCCATCTGCAGACCCACCGCCAAGACACCACATCTGGAAGACCATCGTCCTCGAACAACAAGGCATTGCCTAATAAGTAAGTAAATTTGGGCATATCGGGTATCTGTGCCAAATTTGGTCCAGTGAATGAAAACACATCTTGCATATCAGATATTTACATTGTCAGGTTTATTGAAAGGATGTATGTCTGTTTTTCAATGTGTTTCAATATGTATAACAATATGAGTTCATATGTATTCAAAATGAATTCAGTTATGTTCGACTGGATGCTAGAATTGTGGTCACTAGAGGCAGAGAGAGTAAAGACCTTGGCAGAAGTTAGATAAGAAATTTTCCTTTGCTGGAAGAAAAAGGGAGGATTCAGCCAACGTATACCATGCAGCTGTGGACAAGTCTACATAGGGACCACCAAATGCAGCATTGCCCAAACACGAATCAAGGAACATGAAAGGCACTGCAGACTCCTTCAACCAGAGAAGTCAGCCATAGCAGAGCACCTGATGAACCAGCCTGGACACAGCATATTATTTGAGAACACAGAAATGCTGGACCACTCTAACAACCACCATGTCAGACTACACAGAGAAGCCATGAAATCCAGACAAGCATGTGGACAATTTCAACAGAAAGGAGGAAACCATGAAAATGAACAAAATACTGGCTACCAGTATTAAAAAACTCTACAATTACAACAGCAAAACAGCAGAGAGGAAACAACCAGGCACATCTTAACACCTCTCAACAAAAGATTTCCCAGGCTCAGCCAGGCCTTCAAATGCTAATGAAGGTGGTCAGTTGAAACATTCACAACTAGCTCCAGCAGAGAAGAGCTCTTTGCCCCACCCCAGCCATTCCACAGATATATAAACCCATTGTCCTAGTTCCAACAGACCTCACTACCTCTGAGGATGCTTGCCATAGATGCAGGCGAAACGTCAGGAGAAATGCCTCTAGAACATGGCCATATAGCCCGTGTCAGCTCACAACAGCCGTTCCCAATAACGACACAGGACTCCAGATCTGTCACTCCTTCTCACCTGTCACCAAGGAGGCTGTCCAGACCTTGAACCGGTGTTTAGCTGCTGTATCGGACTGGATGAGAGCTAACAAATTGAAATTGAATCCAGACAAGACAGAGGTCCTACTGGTCAGTCGTAAGGCCGAACAGGGCATAGGGTTACAGCCTGTGTTAGACGGGGTTACACTCCCCCTGAAGACGCAGGTTCGCAGCTTGGGAGTGATCCTGGACTCATCGCTGAGCCTGGAACCCCAGGTCTCAGCGGTGGCCGGGAGAGCTTTTGCACAATTAAAACTTGTGCGCCAGCTGCGCCCGTACCTTGGGAAGTCAGATCTGGCCACGGTGGTCCACGCTCTTGTTACATCCCGGTTGGATTACTGCAACGCACTCTACGTGGGGTTGCCTTTGAAGACTGCTCGGAAACTTCAACTAGTCCAGCGAGAAGCAGCCAGATTGCTCACTGGAGCGGCGTACAGGGAGCACACCACCCCCCTGTTGCGTCAGCTCCACTGGCTGCCGATCCAATTCCGAGCACAATTCAAAGTGCTGGTTTTGACCTACAAAACCCTATACGGTTCCGGCCCAGTGTATTTGTCCGAACGGATCTCCCTCTACGTCCCACCTCGAAGCTTAAGATCTTCTGGGGAGGCCCTGCTCTCGACCCCGCCACTGTCACAAGTGAGGCTGGCGGGGACGAGGACTCTACCTCTCTCTCTTTTTTTTTTCTATCACAAGTGAGGCTGGCGGGGACGAGGAGCAGGGCCTTCTCAGTGGTGGCCCCCACCTGTGGAACTCACTCCCCGGGGAGATTAGATCGGCATCCCTTTCCTTTAGGAAAAAACTGAAGACCTGGAAAAGATTAGATCGGCAACTTCCCTTCTGGCGTTTAGGAAAAAACTGAAGACCTGGGTGTGGGACCAAGCCTTTGGTCATTCTGACAACTAAACTAAGGATCTGACGATAGACAAGGACAAATGGAATGGAATGAAATATGGACTCTGAACCCTGAGCATGAGATTGTTTTAGCATGAGATTGTTTTATTATCTTATTATGTATTGATGTTTTAATTAATTGTTGAATTGTTTTGTATTTTGTATTACTTGTCAATTGATTTGGGCATCTAATTGTGCCCCCACTGTAAGCCGCCCTGAGCCCCCCCCCCCCCGGGTGAGAAGGGCGGGGTATAAGTAAGTGAAATAAATAAAATAATAAATAAAAGAAAGCCGGGACTGACCAGCAGCCGCTGGTCATCCCTTTTATACACTCCCCCACATTTGAAAACCCTATTCCCGCCAAGCTGTGATTCCCGTGCAATGCTCCCACCAAATGCCAACTGCTTTCCCCCGAGGTCACCAGCTGCACCGTCCTTATCAAAGTCCTATGTCAGGACCCTGGTTTTTAGCGCCAAAGTCGAAGGCCTGGAAACCGGTTCCTCACAGCCTGAAAAAACCCAGAAGAACCGATTGATTCCAGCCATGAAAGCCTTCGACAGTACATTAAACTGGAAACTGTTTGTGTGCTGTGTGCTGTGCTTTTGTAGTTTTGTCTTCAAGATGTAGCCTGTTTGGAACTAGACGTGTAGAGATGTGCTTAGTAAAGACTTTGTTATTTTGAAACTGGAAAACTGCAGTTTGTCCTGATTTGCGTCTGTGTGATCTGGTAACCTCAATTCCGCTGTGCATAGACCCCCGGGGTCTCACTCTGATATACATTACGATTCATAACAGTAGCACCTGGAATCACACTGGGTCTAGTTCTGGGCCGCACCGTTCAAAAGAGAGATGGACTCTAAGCTGGAAGGTGATCAGAGGAAGAGGGAGACTCAAAGGACGAAAGGCCTGGAGACCAGAAATCATCCCTCTGAAGTGGAGCGCCTGAAAGAGCTGTTCAGCCACAGAAGAGAAGGTTGGGAGGAAAAGACATGGAAGCCATGCACAAATACGTGAAAGGGTGTCCTAAGGAAGAGGGAGAGGCTTCCTTCTGCTGCCCTGGAGACGAGGACTCCATGGAGCCATGGGTTCAAGTGACAGGAAAGAATGGAGGTTCCACCTGAACATGAGGAAGAACTTCCTGGCCACGTGGAGACCTGTTCAGCAGTGGAACTCTCTCCCTCACTGCAACCCCACACTCCAATAATGATGGACCTGGTCTAAACTTGGGACACAGAATCCAGATGACCAGTGTTACATCCTGGTAAGGTTTGGGGGGGGGGGTGGAATATGGACAATGCGATTTGCAGTCCCTTCACCTGCCTCCAGGAACCACTGCGAACCCCACCAATTATTTTATTTATTTATTTATTTATTTATTTATTTCGTGTGCTTCTACTGCGACCCCCGAGGGGGGACTCAGGGCGGCTTACAAAAAGGCACAATTTGATGCCTACACGTAATACAGATAAAATATAGACAGCAATTAAAACAGTTGTAACAGTTAAAAACAATCACTATATATCACAGTCAATAAAAAACCAATCTTATGCTCAACGTTCGCCACTCAGAGTCCATAACTTCATTCCACATTTTCCATTCCTATCAGTCGTCGTGGTCTTTTATTTATCTGCCAGATTGCCCAAACGCATGGTCCCAAATCCATGTCTTTAATTTCCTTCTAAAGGAAAGGAGGGATGACAATGATCTAATTTCCCCGGGGAGTGAATTCCATAGGTGAGGGACCACCACCGAGAAGGCCCTGCTCCTTGTCCCCGCCAATCTCACTTGTGATAGAGGCGGGGCCGAGAGCAGGGCCTCCACAGAAGATCTTAGACTCCGAGGTGGGACGTAGAGGGAGATGCGTTCGGACAGATACACTGGGCTGGAACCGTGTAGGGTTTTGTAGGTCAAAACCAGCACTTTGAATTGGGCCCGGAACTGGATCAACAGCCAGTGGAGTTGACATAACAGGTCCAGCAATGATGGACGTGGACACTTTACATCTAGTTGAGGCTTGGAGGAGGATAGAACATAGATGCAGTACTTTCAGCCTCTTCCACAGATGAATGCGACCCCAACGTATGACTGACCTGGACCACACTTGGGACACAGACCCGATGACCAACTGAACATACTGAAGGGGTTTGGGAGGGAATCGACCTTGATTTTTGGGAGCTGTAGTTCCCCCGCATCCAGAGAAATTGTGACTGCGCCCCCCCCCCCGACAATGGAGCAAGACCAAACTTGGCACAAAGAACCCCATGACCAACTGAACATACTGGGTGTGTGTGTGTGTGTGTGTGTGTGTGTGTGTGGGGCGGGTACTGACCTTGCATTCTGGGAGGTGTAGTTATAATAATAATAATAATAAATAATTATGGTAACACTTTTTGTATACCCCTCCACCATCTCCCAAAGGGACTCGGGGCGGCTTATGTGAGGCCAAGCCCGGCAATACATACATCAGTAAATCAACACAGAAATAACATAAAATAAAAGGAAAAAAAGAAGTAATAAAAATAAAACACAATACAAAACCTTTATAAATAACACACCAGCAATAAAACAAAAACAACGTAAGAACAAAAGGGTCCAACACTGTGGGCGGGGCCAAATCTAACAGATGGAAAATGAATCTAACCGGGGTTTGTAGAGGGTAAGGTAGGACTGGTTGACCCCACAGGTGAAATGAAGCGCTTCAGAGGACATTTGGCAGCGCATTGGTCAGAACATGGAATTATTGTTTATTCTGGGAAGGAAGGGGAACAGGAGCCAGGAACGTCCTGCGGTGGTTCTGTGGGGGGCGGAAGACAGTCCCGTCTTGTCTCCTGCCTATATCACAGAATCCTAGAGTTGGAAGAGACCTCATGGGCCATCCAGTCCAGCCCCAATCTGCCAAGAAGCAGGAAAACTGCATTCAAAGCACCCCCGACAGATGGCCATACAGCTTCTGTTTCAAAGCTTCCAAAGAAGGAGCCTCCACCACACTCCCTCCGGGGCAGAGAGTTCCACTGCTGAACGGCTCTCACAATCCTCAGTTGGGAGCCCCCTCCCCCCGCTGCTCTGCCCAGAGTGGAGGGGGGGGGGCTGCAGTTGAAGACAGTTCCATCTTGTCTCCTGTGCTTTACTAATAATATAATATATTGTATATACATGTAATATTACTAATATAATGGTGTATTACGGTATAGTAATATATAATACTGATGTTGTACTATGCTAATAACTTAATATATTAGATACCTTGTAAGTCGCTCTGAGTCCCGTCAGGTGAGAAGGGCGGCATACAAATGTTGTATATAAATAAGTAAATAAACACATACAGCCAATGGGGTGTTGGCCTGGATCAAGAGGAGCCCAGTGCCCCGATCCAGGGAAGTCCTGCTCCCCATGCGCTCTTGGTCGGACCAACCAATTTTAGGGTTTTTAAATACTGGTCGCCTGATTTTGCTCATTGTCATGGTTTCTTCCTTTCCACACAGAGAAGCCACTGAAATCCACAAGAAGCATGTGGACAATCTCAAGAGAAAGGAGGAAACTATGAAAATGAACAAAATCTTTTACTGAACCTAGTTTCCGATCATGCCTGGCCTTCCTTGATTCCTCCTGCTTCTTGGCAGAATGGGGTTGGGCTGGATGGCCCATGAGGTCTCTTCCAACTCTAGGATTCTATGAAATCTGGCAACCAGTATTTAAAAAAACAAAACTCTAAAATTCCAACAGCCAAACAACAGAGAGGGAACAATCAGGGACAGCTAATCACCTCTCAACAAAAGATTCCCCCAGGCACTGACAAGCCACACCAAACAACTGCCAGGCCATCAAGGTGGTCAGTATTTTCCATCCTTTGAAGAGTTTAGGAGTGGCTGTGACGGTCTTACTTATCCCACTAAATACGGTGGTTGCGATGAAAACCAGAGCATTCCAGGTAGGCAAACTGTTTGTCCCGTTTTGTGGTATTATTTGCAAACTAATTTTGAATTGACTTGCCAAGTCTCCCTGCTTAAAGGACCAAATAGGTAGGTGTGTTTCCAGCACGCCTCAGGAAGAAGAAGAAGAGCCCTGCTTCTCTGTTCACCTGCTCTGACAGCATTGCCAATCTTTCCTCTCGCATCTGTCTGCGAGACTTTTGTTGAACCTCGTTTCTGATCATGTTTGGCCTTCCTTGATACAATGCAATCCCCATATCTGCTGGGAATATGCTCCAAAAGCCCCCACGGATGCCAGAAGCCGCAGATAATAGCAAACCTTATGTTTTGAAACATTCCCACCCTGGACATTATTCCACGGATATATAAACACCATTTTCCCAGTTCCTATGTTTCAACTGGCAACAAAGATCTGCCTAGTCAAAGCCATGGTCTTCCCTGTAGTCACCTACGGATGTGAGAGCTGGACCTTCGGGAAGGCTGAGCCAAGGAAGAGAGATGCTTCTGAGCTGTGGTGTTGGAGGAAAGTGCTGAGAGTGCCTTGGACTGCGAGAAGATCCAACCAGTCCATCCTCCAGGAAAGAAAGCCCGGCTGCTCACTGGAGGGAAGGAGACTAGAGGGAAAGTTGAAGTCCTTTGAATGCCACATCATGAGGAGACAGGAAAGCCTAGAGAAGACAATGATGCTGGGGAAAGTGGAAGGCAAAAGGAAGAGGGGCCGACCAAGGGCAAGATGGATGGATGGCATCCTTGAAGTGACTGGACTGACCTTGAAGGAGACCCTGGGGGTGGTGACGGCCTACAGGGAGCTCTGGCGTGGGCTGGTCCATGAGGTCACGAAAAGTCGGAGACGACTGAACGAATGAACAACAACGTTTCAACTGACCGCCTTGATTAGCATTTGATTGCCTGGCAGTGCCTGGAGCAATCTTTCGTTGAGAGGTGATTAGATGCCCTTGTTGGTTTCCTCTCATTCACACCTGCCTCCAGCAGACAAGAGTCCTTTCTCCCACCCTGGTCATTAATCCACAGATAGATAAACCGGGTTTTCCTAGTTCGAAGAGACCTCACTACCTCTGAGGATGCCTGCCGTAGATGTATGCAAAACGTCAGGAGAGAGTGCCTCTAGAACATGGCCATACAGCCCGAAAAAACCTACATCAACCCAGTGATTCCGGCCAGGAAAGCCTTCGACAAGACATCTCTGTGTGTGTGTGTGCGTGTGTGATCCTCCAGCAGGGAGGGGCCACCGCCGCGCAGCCCCGCCCCCTTCTATTTCCTATGTTTCAACCGACCGCCTTGATTAGCATTTGATTGCCTGGCAGTGCCTGGAGCAATCTTTCGTTGAGAGGTGATTAGATGTCCTTGTTGGTTTCCTCTCATTCCCACCAAGCTCAAGCAGACAAGAGTTCTTTCTCCCACCCTGGACATCATTCCACGGATATATAAACCCCATTTTCCTAGTTCTTATGTTTCAACCGACCACCTTGATTAGCATTTGATTGCCTGGCAGTGCCTGGAGCAATGTTTTGTTGAGAGGTGATTAGATTAGATGTCCTTGTTTGTTTCCTCTCATTCACACCTAGCTCCAGCAGACAAGAGTCCTTTGTCCCACCCTGGTCATTCCACAGACATATAAACCCCATTTTCCTACTTCCAACAGACCTCACAACCTCTGAGGATGCTTGCCATAGATGCAGGCGAAACGTC
>NW_026846588.1:280949469-280990731 GCF_025583915.1 Anolis sagrei ordinatus | reverse complement strand
GAGCAGCGTTTGGGACTGTTAGTAAGAATCCTTTTTACAGGCATCAATACTGTTATTATTTGGTTATTTAGAGAAAGAAGGGGCAATATAAAAAGTTAAAAGAAATCATCTACTTGGTGGGCCATCCAGTCCAACTCCATTCTGCCAAAAAAACAGGAAAATTGCATTCAAAGCACTCCCAACAGATGGCCATCCAGCCTTTAAACAACGCCTCCAAAGAAGGAGCCCCCCTCCACCACACTCCCTCCAGGACAGAGAGAGAGAGTGAGTTCCACTGCTGAACAATGCCCTCCCCCTCTCGCAGTCAGGAATCATAGAGTTGGAAGAGACGTCATGGGCCATCCAGTCCAACCCCATTCTGCCAAGAAGCAGGAAAATCACATTCAAAGTGCTCCCAACGGATGACTATCCAGCCTCTGTTTAAAAGCTTCCAAAGAAGGACCCTGGAGGAGATTAGGTGTAGTAGTCTCCAAGACAAACCTCAAGATCCTGCTGCTAAATGCCAGATCTGTCAATGGCAAAACATCTGTCATTCAGGACTTGATCCTGGATGAGGCGGCGGATCTGGCATGCATCACCGAGACCTGGCTGGACGAGCTGGGGGGTGGGCGGTAAATCTCACCCAGCTGTGTCCTCCAGGCTTCGGGGTGCATCAGCAGTCTAGTCTAGGTCTGGGGGGCAGGGAGGAGGGGTTGCAGTGATCTTCCGGCAGACCATTGCCCTGATCAGATGCACTGTTCCGCAATCTCCAAGGTTTGAATGTATCTACCTGAAGGTGGGAACCCAAGACAGCCTGGGGATCCTGCTGGTGTACTGTCCACCCCGCGACCCGGCAGTTTCCCTGTCTGAGCTAGCGGAGGTTATCTCAAATTTGGCACTGGCCTCCCAACATCCATGCCGAGACCACATTGACAGGCGCAGCTCAGGATTTCATGGTTGCCATGACGACAATGGAGTTGACTCAAGTAATATCTGGTCCCACACATCAGACGGGACACACACTGGACCTTGTTTTCATTGTGGACAGTGGAACAGTCAGAGTGGAAGAACAAAACATTCTTCCATTGTCATGGTCTGATCATCATCTGATCAGTTGAAGATTAACCACACCCACCAACCTCCGCAGTGGTGGTGGACCCATTAAGATGGTCCGCCCCAGGAGGCTGATGGATCCAGTAGGACTCCTGAGGTCTCTTGGAGATCTTCCTGTCCTGGAGACTGACGATCCTGTTGACGCGCTTGTTGATCGCTATAATAGCGAGATGTCTAGGGCGACCTCCGCTAGCTCAGACAGGGAAACTGCCGGGTCGCGGGGTGGACAGATGTCTAGGGCTCCCGAACGGCCCCTCTCGTTGCGCAGAACCACACCGACTCCCTGGTTTACCGAGGAGTTGGCTGTGATGAAGCGCTGGAGGAGGGACCTAGAGAGCATCTGGAGGAAATCTCGGGATGTGTCAGGACTCGGTTTCCTGGCCTTGGACATTGGCGCAAAAACCCAGAATCCTGACATGGAGAGCCGATAAGAGTATGCAGCTGGTGGCCTTGGGAGGAGCAGTTGGTGGTTGGCGGGGAACATTGAGCGGGAACTACGGTCGGCGGGAAAAGGGGATTCGAATATGGGGGAGGGTATATAAGGGTTAACTTGAGACTGTGTGCCAATCCTGGCTTTCGTTGTGTATGCATATCCAGTAGTAAAAGTTTCCTGATTGATTACGGATCGGCATCCTGTGTCATTCTTGGGGCGGCTGCTGGGAGCTTACAGGGATGTGTCTGACCAAGCACGGGCTAAAGCCGCTATGAAGGCTGATTCCGTGGCTTTGTGAACAGCCAGGAAATTGTTCTCGACTGCTCACATAGCATCTGCAGCAAATAGACCATCAGAGTTGTTCTGGGTTGTTGGGGAGCTTCTCCGGCCTCCTGAGGTTGGGGAGCTACTCGGCAACTCGGTGCAGCGATTTCGCGCACCATTTTGCAGGCAAAGTTGCTCAGATACGTCTTGAGCTGGACTCCAGCTTGAATACAGTACCAGATGAGGTAACCGAGGCACCTGTCTGTCCAATCTTGTGGGATTCTTTCCAGCTTGTTCTACCTGATGACGTGGAGAGGATTCTTGGGACTGTGAGGGCGACTACTTGCGCTCTGGATCCTTGCCCTTCCTGGCTAGTGAAGCTGGCCAGAGAGGGGTTGTTGGAGTAGTTTGTGGCAATAATAAATGCCTCACTGGGCCAGGGTAAATTCCTGACCTGCCTTAAGCAGGCGGTGGTAAAACCTTCAATAAAGAAGACCTCCCTTGACCTAACTGTATGCAACAACTACAGACCAATCTCCAACCCATTTTTGGGCAAGGTTCTGGAGCGGGTGGTTGCCTCGCAGCTTCAGGGATTCCTCGATGACACCGATTTTCTGGATCGCTCGCAGTCTGGCTTTAGGCCTGGGCATAGTACCGAGACGGCTTTGGTTGCCTTGGTGGATGGCCTCCATAGGGAACTGGACAGGCGGAGTGTGACCCTATTGGTTCTCTTGGATATCTCAGCGGCTTTCGATACCATCAACCATGGTATCCTTCTGGGGAGGCTTGCTGGGATGGGACTCGGGGGCACGGTTTTACTGTGGCTCCGGTCCTTCCTGGAGGGTCGTTCCCAGATGGTGAAGCTGGGGGACTCCTGCTCGGACCCCTGGCCATTGACCTGTGGGGTCCCGCAAGGTTCTATTCTGTCCCCCATGCTATTTAACATTTACATGAAACCGCTGGGAGAGGTCATCCGGAGTTTTGAGTGCGGTGCCATCTCTACACAGATGACACCCAACTCCACTACTCTTTTCCATCTGACTCCAAGGAAGCCCCGAGGATACTGGACCAGTGCCAGGCTGCTGTAGCGACTTGGATTAGGGAGAATAAGCTGAGGATCAATCCTGACAAGACAGAGGTTCTCCAGGTCAGTTGCTCGGCCAACCGGGGTATTGGGTGGCAACCTATGCTGGACGGGGTTGCACTGCCCCTGAAATCACAGGTCTGCAGTTTGGGGGTCCTCCTAGACTCAGCGCTGACGCTTGATGCGCAGGTGTCGGCAGTGAGGGCCTTCACACAATTAAAACCTGTGTGCCAACTGCGACCTTACCTCGTGAAGCCTGACTTGACCATAGTGGTCCATGTCTTAGTTACCTCTAGATTGGACTACTGTAATGCTCTCTATGTGGGGCTACCCTTGAAGACGGCCCGGAAATTACAAGTTGTCCAACATTCAGCAGTCAGATTAATAACTGGCGCATCTTACAGGGAGCAGTCAACCCCCCTGTTTAAGGAGTTCCAATTGCTGCCATTTACTTTCCGGTCCCAATTCAAGGGGCAGGTTATCACCTATAAAGCCCTAAACGGTTTGGGACCCGCCTACCTTCGTGACCGTATCTCGCTCCATGAACCATCTCGGGCCCTCCGTTCTTCTGGGGAGGCCCTCCTTTCGCCCCTGCCAGTCTCACAGACTCGTCTGGTGAGTACAAGGGAGAGAGATTTTTCCTCTGTGGCTCCCGGACTCTGGAACTCACTCCCTGGAGAGATTAGGAAAGCCCTTACCCTAGAAACCTTTAAAAAGGACCTCAAAACCTGGCTCTTCCGCTGCGCATTTGATGAATAGGTTTACATCCTCACACTAGTGCTTAGCTTCAACGGTTTGTGTTATTGAAGTGCATTACCCCCTATGGGAAAGCTTTGCTCCACGACCGCCACTAAAATGAGCTCTCCTCTGCAAATCATCTGTCTTTGTTCATCTCACCCGAGTTTTTAATTTGTTTTTAACCAGTTATCTGTTATCCATTACATGTAGCTTGCCCATGTATTTTTCGTTTGTTGTTAACGAGTTATCATAGAATCATAGAATCAAAGAGTTGAAAGAGACCTCCTGGGCCTTCATCCAGTCCAACCCCATTCTGCCAAGAAGCAGGAATATTGCATTCAAATCACCCCTGACAGATGGCCATCCAGCCTCTGTTTCAAAGCTTCCAAAGAAGGAGCCTCCACCACACTCCCTCCAGGGCAGAGAGTTCCACTGCTGAACGGCTCTCACAGTCAGGAAGTTCTTCCTCATGTTCAGATGGAATCTCCTCTGTTGAAGTTTGAAGCCATTGTTCCGCGTCCCAGTCTCCAAGGAAGCAGAAAACAAGCTTGCTCCCTCCTCCTCCCTGTGGCTTCCTCTCACGTATTTATATATGGCTATAATGCCTCCTCCCAGCCTTCTCTTCTTCAGGCTAAACATGCTCAGCTCCTTAAGCCGCTCCTCATAGGGTTGTTCTCCAGACCCTTGATAATTTTAATCGCCCTCCTCTGGACACATTCCAGCTTAGAGTCAATATCTCTCTTGAATTGTGGTGCCCAGAATTGGACACAATATTCCAGGTAAAGTGGTCTAACCAAAGCGGAATAGAGCATGGGGAGCATGTCTTCCCTAGATCTGGACACTATGCTCCTCTTGATGCAGGCCAAAATCCTATTGGCTTTTTTTGCCGCCACATCACATTCCTGGCTCATGTTTAACTTGTCCACGAGGACTCCAAGATCTTTTTCACACGTACTGCTCTCGAGCCAGGCATTGTCCCCCATTCTGTATCTTTGCATTTCGTTTTTCCTGCCAAAGTGGAGTCTCTTGCATTTTATTATTATTAATGATTACTAAACTTTATTTGTACCCCGCTAGCATCTCCCGAGGAGCCCCCAGTGGCGCAATGGGTTAAAGCACACTTAGCTTGTTGATCGAAAGGTTGCAGTTTCGATTCCGGGGAGCGGCGTGAGCTTCCGCTGTCAGCCCTAGCTTCTGCCAACCTAGCAGTTCGAAAACATGCAAATGTGAGTAGATCAATAGGTACCGCTCCGACGGGAAGGTAATGGCGCTCCATGCAGTCATGCCGGTCACATGACCTTGGAGGTGTCTACGGACAACGCCGGCTCTTCGGCTTAGGAATGGAGATGAGCACCACACCCCAGAGTCAGACATGACTGGACTTAATGTCAGGGGATTACCTTTACCTTTAGCATCTCCCGAAGGACTCGATGTGGCTTACAAAGGCCAAGGCCTCAACACACCAAATTTGTCACTGTTGAACTTCATTGTGTTAGTTTTGGCCCATCATCTCTCTAATCTGTCAAGATCCCTTTGTGTCCTGCTCCTGTCCTCTGGAGTATTGGCTATCCCTCCCAATTTGGTGTCGTCTGCATACTTGATGAGCCTGCCTTCTCGCCCTTCATCTAAGTCATTAATAAAGAGGTTGAACAGGATTGGGCCCAGGATGGAACCCTGCGGCAACCCTTCCCTCCCTCCCATTCTTTCCTTCCCCCCTTCCTTTCCCATTTTTTCCTTCCCTCCCTTCCCTTCCTCTCTTCCTATCCTTCCCTTTCTTCTTCTTCCTATACACACATACTCACAAACATAAATACACACGCACAGCTACACATTCCTGCAGACATTCTATATAAATAAAAAGGTACTCTCTGTTTATATCTCCCGAACCTTGAGGAAGTACAAGTCGCTTCCGGAGTGAGAGAATTGGCCGTCTCCAAGGATGTTCCCCAGAGGGACTCCCAGATGCTTTGCCATCCTGTGAAAGGCTTCTCTTTAAAGACATGAGAAAGGTCCGGGTGGTAAACATAACTCTCTTATACTTGAGTTAGGTGTGAATGTTGGAATTGCCCACCTTGATTACCTTTGAAAAGCCTTGCAGCTTAAAAGCCTGGCTTCTTCCTGCCTGTTCCCTAGCCCAGATTGTTTCATGTGGGGAATTCCTCTGTTACCTGAGGGCCACAGCAACGCCTGGCCGGGCACAGCTAGTACTGACATAAAATCCCAGAAAAACCCCACATGTGAAAGTAATGATGTCAAGCACCCCCCCCCCCTGCAAAATAAGGGATAGTGACTTATAGTTCTGCAAAGGGCAAGGGCACCAGACTACACAACAAGGGTCAATCTTGGTCACATTGCCAAGGCACTGACAACAACAAGGACCCCACGAGGCTTTTGGGAAACGGCTGGATCTTGGGACTTCTGCCCTCCATGAGAGTTGTAGTTTCCCAGGGACCAGCGTGGCAGCTCTGCCTAACGTTTTGGACTCAGAAGGACATCTTTCCCGCTTATGGATTCACACTGCTTGGAAATAATTTCTTTATTAAATGTCTCTGGTGGGTGGGATGGAGAAGGGGTGATGGATAGGAATTTCCTACCATTTCTATAGACTTTCCTTCTATGTATTTCCTTCACAAGTCTGACCCAGCCATGAACTCTTTTGCCCTTTGGGAGGCTGATCAGGGAGCAGCCCGCTGGGCTGAAAAGGCAATCAGGAATCACAAAAACACCTATTTACTTGGATCTCACATCTGAACAATGGGACCTGGAGTTACTATTTGACTTTAGGAAGGGGTCCTCAGACTGTGATTTCCTCCTCTGCCAAGTTTCCCTTCACAACAAACATCCTTCCTAGCCTCACCTTTTACCTGATCTGATCCTGGAAGGGGACAACCTGAATCAAATGCCTGTACATTCTGAGTTGGTATGCTTGTAGTGGAACTATCCCTGCAATGCATCCGATCTCAGCTGAATCGCTCATAAAGACACCCCGGTCACCATCTTCTTCCGCTTTGGTGGGGATTTATTATTTTAATATTTTCGCTACTGGAATTGGCTTCGCTGACCTCACCAAGGTTCCAGGACCCTCTTTGGTACGGTCCTTGGGATCTCCTCGGCTGGGGAGACCCTCCTAAAAGCGGCTCGCTATCAAACATTCTGGAGGGTTTTGGGGACTGACTCCTCAAGATGGAAGTTGTAGTTCATTCTGCATCAAGGCACGGCTCTGAGAGTGGCCCCCACTGACATGGGGCCTGGACCCCCTTTGCACCCAGAAACCCCAAGACCGAGGGCAAATATAACGGAGAGCGGTGGGGGGAATGGACCTTGACTGAGAGGAATTGTAGTTCACCCGCACCCAGAGAACCCTGTGGATGCAAATGACGACGACGGATCTGCACCACATTTGGCACGCATGTGCAGTAGGCCCAATTTCCAATACTGGTGGGTTTGGGGTGGGATTGGCCTCGGCGATTGTGAGTTGTGGTTGCTGGGATGTCTAGTTCAGTTCCACACATAGAGCCCTGTGAACGCAAACAAGGATGGATCTGCACCAAATTCAGCACACATGCCCGATAGGCCCAAATTCCAATACTGGTGGGTTTGTGATGGGATTGGCCTCGGCGATTGTGAGTTGTGGTTGCTGGGATGTCTAGTTCACTTCCACACAGAGAGCCCTGTGAACGCAACAACAACGATGGATTTGCATCAAATTCGGCACCCATTCCCGATACGTCCAAATTCCAATATTGGTAGGTGTGGGGTGGGATTGGCCTTGAGGTTTCTGAGTTGTGGTTGCTGGGATGTATAGTCCACCTGCACCCAGAGAGCCCTGTGAATGCAAACAGCAAGGATGGATCTGCACCACATTCGGCACGCATACCCGGTAGGCCACAATTCCGATACTGGTGGGTTTGGGGTGGGATTGGCCTTGGTGCCTGTGAGTAGGGTTGCTGGGATGTCTAGACCACCTGCCATCCGAGGGCACTCGGACCCCTCCCATGCCGGGCCTGGTCCTCACCTGGCACACAGAACCCCAGGCCCACCTGCACATAGTGGAGGGCCTTGGAGGGAGTGGACCACCACGATGGGAGTTGTAGTCCACCCTGTGGGCGGCTGGAGAGAGGGAGGGGAGGGAGGGCCCCACCCAGGCCGCCTCTGGAGGCCCTTTGCCCTACTCTGAGGGGGGGCGCTTCCTCCCTGGAGTTAATCTGGCGTGATGATGGGAGTTGTAGTCCACCCCCAACCTTCAAAGGAAAACGAGGAGTGTGAGGGATGATGATGGCACTGAGGAGGCCGAAGCCAGGCCCAGAGTGAAGGGGGCGGGGCCACGGGCAGTCTCCAGGGCCAGAGCCGCGCCCTGATTGGCCCTCAGGATGATGGGCGGGAGAGCGCTGAGGGAGAGGCGGTGGGCGGGGCCACCCTGAGGAGGCCGAAGCCAGGCCCAGAGTGGAGGGGGCGGGGCCACGGGCAGTCTCCAGGGCCAGAGCCGCGCCCTGATTGGCCCTCAGGATGATGGGCGG
Source organism: Anolis sagrei ordinatus (assembly GCF_025583915.1). Classification (NCBI taxonomy): domain Eukaryota; kingdom Metazoa; phylum Chordata; class Lepidosauria; order Squamata; family Anolidae; genus Anolis; species Anolis sagrei. Next base: position 280,982,603 of record NW_026846588.1, on the reverse strand, counting down.
GGCCACGCTGAGGGGAGAAGAAGCCAGGCCTAGAGCGGAGGGGGCGGGGCCACGGGGCAGTCTCCAGGGCCAGAGCCGCGCCCTGATTGGCCCTCAGGATGATGGGCGGGGCCACGCTTAGGGGAGAAGAAGCCAGGGTCAGCGTGGAGGGGGCGGGGCCACGGGGCAGCCTCCAGGGCCAGAGCCGCGCCCTGATTGGCCCTCAGGATGATGGGCGGGAAGGCGCTGAGGGAGAGGCGGTGGGCGGGGCCACGCTGAGGGGAGAAGAAGAAGGCCGGCGCCATTTTGTGCCAGTCCCAGTCAGGGAGGCCTGTCACCCGGTCCCGGAGCTGAGGGCGCCTCTTTGGGGAAGCCAGCCAGCCAGCCAGCCAGCCAGTCAGTCATTCCGCCCGCCTCTTGGAACCCACCTGGGTGGGCCTCTCCTCCTCCTCCTCCTCCTCCTCGCCCACTCCTCTTTGCGCCCAGCAGGTGAGCCTGAGGGGCCGCGGCCTAGTGCTCCAAGGGGGGGAGGGGGAAGCCATGTATTGACGAGTAAGGCGGGGGGAGGCGGTCCGCCTCCCGAGTGATTGGCAGGCGAGGCGGGGCTGGGCGGGGCTTGTGGGCCTGGCGGGGGGGGGGCTTCCTTCCGCGTGGCTGCTTGGGTGAGAAAAGCAAAGGAAGGAGGCGAGGCAGGGGGCCCACCAGGTCTCCCAACTATTTGATTCTAGGATTCTCCCTGTCCTGCCACCGTTTCTCTGAATGTGGGGGAACTACAACTCCCAAAAATCAAGGTCACTTCCCCGCAAACCCCTCAGTAGGCTCAGTTGGCCAAGGGGTTCTCTGTGCTCACTAAGTCCAGTCCATTGGTGTGGGGAGGGGGCAGGTCCCAGTTTCTCTGAGTGCAGGTGAATGGCAATTTGTTTGTTTGTTTGTTTGTTTATGGACGCCATGTCTGTGCCGCCCTCCAATACCAAGTCCCAGAAGCACTTTACTAGAACTAAGATTGCTGCACACTGCACTTGCCCTATAATCCTACATACCTCCTGTCACATCAGCACTTTTAACTCTTGTACCCTTACTCTGGCCCAGCCCAGTTTTATTGTGTCTTAGTGGATTGTTCATTGCTTGTTGTTTTAGAATGCTTTAATTGTTTTTAATTTGCCTAGGTTTTGTATTGTTGTATTGTGTGTTGAGGCCTTGGCCTTTGTAAGCCGCATCGGGTCCTGTGGGAGATTCTAGCGGGGTACAAATAAAGTTTAATGATAATAATAATTCCCCCCAAATCCCTCCATTATATTCATTTGGTCATCGGGGTCTATTCCTCAAGTCAGTCACATGTGGGGGTCACACCCGTCTGTTGATAAGGGTGAAAGTACTGTAAATCCTATCATCCGTGTTCCACCCCCCCCCAAGGCTCAACTAGATGTAAAGTGGGTCATTGGGGGCCTGAGTCCGGGTCCATCAGTGGTGGGGTTTGCAGTGGTCCCTGGTTGACGTAGTCTGCAGTGCCTCTCATGTTCCTTGACATGTGTTTGGGCAATTCTGCTGCATTTGGTCTCCCTCTGTAGACTTGTCCACAGCTGCATAGTATACAGTAGGCTCCTGCAAGGTGAGAGGGTCCCTCTTGTCCTTTGCTGAGTGGAGCACTGGTTGGATTTCCTTGGTGAGTCTGTAGATAGTTTGTATGTTGTGTTTCCTCATCAGTTTCCCTCTGCCGGCAGTGGTTCACTTGATGTCTGGCAAGACCATTTTTCCTCTGGGTGGATCTTGGTCTTGACTCTCTTGGCTTGTTCTCGGTCTTGCAGCTCTTCTGATGCCTCTGGTGGTCTCCATTGTCTCCATTGGCCAGTTGAGGTTCTTCCGTTCCCCTTGGAGGAGGAGGGTTTTGCAGATTCTTCTTGCACGCTCTGCCTGGGCTTTCACTGTGCTTCTTTTTTGACTTGGGTGATGGTTGGAGCTTTGATGTCCGTATCTATCTGTGTGTGTAGGTTCTCTGCAAACTCTGTGACCCAATTGTTGATCTGGTTTGTGGATGACTGGGACATCTAGAAATGGTAGTTTTCCTTCATTTTCTTTTTCCTTGGTGAATTGGATGTTTGAGCGGATGCTGTTCAGGAGGTTCAGGAATGTGTTGAGTTCTTCTCCTCCATGGCTCCAAATGGTGAAGGAGTCATCCACATATTTGAGCTTTTTGTTGCTGTTTCCAGGGCCTGTTTTTCAAAGTGTTCCATGTAGAAGTTGGCAATGACGGGGCTGAGAGGGCTCCCTCCCCATGGCTACTCCCTCTTTCTGTTCATAGAAATCATTGTCCTCCTGGAAGGAGCTTGCGGTGAGGCAATGGTGGAAGAGGGCTGTGATGTCTTCTGGGAACTTCTGGTTGATGAGCGTGGTGGTGTCTGCTGCCGGGACTTTGGTAAATAGAGACACCACATCAAAGCTGATCAGCTTGTCATTGGTGTTGAGCTTGAGGCTGCTGGTTTTTTCTATGAAGTGGGCTGAGTCCTTGATGTTGTGCGTAGTAAGCCCAATACGGGTTTGTAGCTGTGCAGCCAGAAATTTCGCCAAGTCGTATCCGGGGGATCCAATGGCACTCACAATGGATCTGAGTGGGGTGGTGTCCTTATGGATGTTTGGGAGTCCATAAAGCTTCCGTTTTGCATAGTTGTTGACGTATGTTGAAGTCGAGTGAGGAGTTCTTGATCAGAGTGTTAGTTTTTCTGGATCTTTTGGTGGTTGGCTTCCTTTTTTAGTTTATTGTATATTGTGGGATCCAGGAGTTGTCTGATCCTCGCTTTGTATTGTTCTCTTTCCATGATGACTGTGGCATTCCCCTTGTCCACTGGGAGAATGATGATGTCTGGATCTGAGTTGAGGTCTTTGATGGCTTGACCTTCTCTCCTTGTGATGTTGCTGGGGCCTCTGTTGAAAAGCCTCCAAGGAAGGAGCTTCCACTGGAATCCGAAGGAGAGAGTTCCACTGCTGAACAGGTCTTCTGATGGCCAGGAAGTTCTTCCTCATGTTCAAGTGGCATCTCCATCCTTTCCTGTCACTTCATCCCATGGCTCCATTGAGTCCTTGTCTCCAGGGCAGCAGAAAGGAAGCCCCCTCCCTCTTCCTTAGGACACCCTTTCACGTATTTGTGCATGGCTTCCATGTCTCATCCTCCCAACCTTCTCTTCTGAGGTAGCAATACTCTCCCGTGACTATTGTACCATCAAAATTACCCCAACTCCAAAGATAGCCGGTATTGAGTGTGTTGGTGCGGTTCTGGCTAGCAGGGAATCTTTAGCCATTCTTGTAGTATACCGTGCACCTGGGTCTCCGGGAGAGAGTCTGCTTAATTTATTAGATCTTGTGGCGGACTGGGTCCTGAGGTTCCCCAGACTTATTGTTCTGGGTAACTTCAGTGTTACCCAGAACACCGTCAACTTCGTCAATAACTAAGGATCTAGTACCAACCTTGGAAGTTCTGGGGCTCTCATTAACTAAGACGCACCCTACACATCGGGCTGGCCACACTTTAGACCTGATTTTCACTATCGGGGTGCGAACATCCCTATCTGCAGTAATTGACGTCCCTTGGTCCGACCACGCTGCCCTGAAGGCCCAGGTTGAGATCCCATCTCCTCCTCCCCCAGTTGTTAAATCAATCCTTGCTCGGCCTGGGAGACTCATGGAACCTGCTAGATTTTTTAATGCCCTTAAGGGCCTGGGAACTGTGTGTGTCACTCTCAATGAGCAAGTCAACAACTGGAATGCCAGTCTGTTGTCTGCCTTGGATGAGATTGCTCCCAAACGTCATCTTCGCCCTCGCCAGAATCACTCCCCTTGGTATACTAATGAGCTACGGCTGATGAAGCAAGCACGAAAGTGGCTAGAACATCAATGGCGCCGGAAACCCGATGAGGTGCCAATGTCCACTTTTAAGGCTTTTCGCAAGTCCTATGAGTCAGCCGTCAAGGACGCAAAAAAAATCATATAATTCCTCCTTAATAGCCTCTGCCAGATCGCGCCCAGCACAGTTGTTCAAAATTGTTCGTGCTTTGATGAGTCCGGCTCCCCCAGTCCAGAACCCAGCAACCATGGCTCCTAAAGCTGCGGCATTCCAGAATTTTTTTACTGATAAAATCACTTTGCTCCGGCAGGAACTGTCCCCTACACCCGACACTTTGAGTGAGCTGGAGACTCCGTGGCCGCTTAGTGTGCCTATTTTTGATCGATTCATCCCGCTAGATGCGGAAGATGTCACCAGAATCCTGGCTGCTGCAAAGCCAACCACCTGTTCCCTTGATCCGTGCCCCTTTTGGCTGGTTAAGAGCTGCCTGGAAGGACTATTCGATCCTTTGAGCAATATAATCAATGGCTGTCTTGAACAAGGGGTTTTCCCGGATAACCTAAAAGAGGCAAGGGTCCGTCCCTTGTTGAAGAAGCCCAACCTGGACCCTATGACCCTTGCCAATTATCGTCCCGTCTCTAATCTTCCATTATTAGGTAAGGTGATAGAGCGGGCTGTATTGGGACAATTGTAGCAATTTTTGGATGACACAGCCGCCCTGGACCCTTTCCAGTCAGGCTTTCGCCCGGGTCATGGGACGGAGACGGTCCTGGTTGCTATTACAGATGAACTTCGTCGCCAGTCTGATAGCGGTGGATCGGCGCTTCTGGTACTTCTCGATCTTACTGCAGCGTTCGACACTGTTGACTACGATTTAATGATCCACTGTCTCGCCATGTCCGGAGTTCGCAGTCAGGCCCTCAATTGGTTCAATTCATTCCTCCGAAATCGCGGAGTCAGTGCGTGGAATACATGGACCAAGTCTCCGAAAGTTCCCCCCCCCCCCATGCGGGGTACCCCAAGGTGCAATTCTCTCCCCTCTTCTTTTCAACATCTACGTTAGACCCCTTGCCAGTTTGGTTCGGAGATTCGGCCTGGACTGCTATCAATATGCGGACGACACCCAACTCCTGTTGCGGTTGGAGCCTGGAGTAACGTCAATACCTGATAATTTCACCTGATGCCTGGAGGCTCTGTCGAACTGGCTACATGCTAGCAGACTGAAGGTGAATCGAGCGAAGACTGAGATCCTGTGGCATGGCTGCCCGATAGGTCCGACCCATCCGTTACCTGCCTTTGATGGTGCTGCTCTATCTCCATCGCCTACCGTTAAGAGCTTGGGTGTCATTTTGGATTCGCAGCTGACGATGGAGGCTCAGGTCGCTGCTGCCAGCAAACAGGCCTTTTTCCATCTACGACAAGTGAGGCAACTGGCACCTTACCTGTCGGATGAGGCTCTGGCAACAGTCATCCATGCCACGGTCACATCTAGGCTGGACTATTGTAACGCCTTGTATGTTGGCCTTCCTATTTCTACGACCCGAAAGCTCCGTATTGTCCAGAATGCTGCAGCCAGGTTACTCACAAAAACGCCCATGAAATGCCATATAACGCCAGTGCTGCGGCATCTACACTGGCTCCCAATTGAGTATCGTGGTTTGTATAAAATGCTGGTCCTGACCTATAAAACTTTATATGGCCAGGGATGTCCATTGTATCTTAGAGACCGTCTCTCCTTCTCCCATCATTGGAGGTCGCCACGACCATCCCAACGCAATTTGCTCTATATACCAAGTCCTAGGGAAGCACCAGACACAGATGGGCCTTCTCTATTTCTGCCCCTGCCTTGTGGAATTCCTTGCCTCCCTATTTGAGATGAGCCATGCGCAACTTGGGGCATTTTATCCTAGCACTTAAGACCTGGCTTTTTACTAGAGCATTTGACCCGTGTTAATTTTAATATTTGTATGTATGTGTTTTATCCTGTGTAATTTCTGCAGTGTAAATCGCCTGGAGCATCTTGGATGGAGGGCAATTAATAAGTAATTAAAGATGATGATGATGAGATGAGGTTAAACAGCTCTTTAGACGCTCCTCATAGGGATTGTTCATGGTCTCTAGAACTTTGATCCTTTGAGTCTCCCTCTTCCTCTGTTCACCTTCCAGCTTAGAGTCAATCTCTCTTTTGAACCGTGGGGCCCAGAACTGGACCCAGTGTGATTCCAGGTGAAGAGGTCTGACCGAAGCAGAAGAGAGAGGCGCCCGGACTTCCCTCCATCCGGACGCTCCTTGTAATGCAGCCCAAACCCCACTGGCTCTTTTGGTTGCTGCATCCCACTGTTGGCTCACGTTCACCCTGTTGGCCACGAAGACTCCAAAATCCCTTCCACATTTAGACTCCTAAATTGAAATGGCATTTATTGATTTTTATTTATTTCATGTCATTTCTCCCCGGCCCTTCTCCCCACAAAGGGGACTCAGGGCGGCCTCACATAACGGATAGGCATATCCTTGGAATCCTGAGAATGAGGACATCTCCATCTTAGGAAGGTCCTGTGGCCTAGTCTGGTTCATTGAGAGGGGGAGGGAGGAGAAAGGGCAGGCTTCTAATATATGTGATTTCACAGCGCTTGTTGGGTATACAATATGTACTGTTATTCCTTTCTTTGTGCAGATTTAGAGATGTTTACTTATTGTGTCAGGTGCGAACCAAACAGTTGTATTGCATTAAAAACAAACAAAACACAAAGTTTGCAAGCTTGGTAGTTGATTAAATGTGCTTTGACCAGTATCTGGCCACTTGGAGTGCCTCTCGTGTTGGCGTAAGAAGTTCCTCCCTTGTGCATGTGGCAGGGCTCAGGGTGCATTGTAGCAGGTGGTCAGTGGTTTGCTCTTCTCCACACTCGCATGTCGTGGATTCCACTTTGTAGCCCCATTTCTTAAGATTGGCTCTGCATCTCGTGGTGCCAGGGCACAGTCTGTTCAGCACCTTCCAAGTCGCCCCGTCTTCTTCTGTGTGCCCAGGGCGGAGTCTCTCATTTGGTATCAGCCACAGATTGAGGTTCTGGGTTTGAGCCTGCCACTTTTGGACTCTCGCTTGCTGAGGTGTTCCAGTAAGTGTCTCTGTAGATCTTAGAAAACTATTTCTTGATTTAAGTCGTTGGCATGCTGGCTGATACCCAAACATGGGGTGGGCCAGAGATGTCACCGCCTTGGTCCTTTCACTGTCAGCTGCTACACCTGCTAAACAGTGTAATTTCTCCAGTGTAGGGTGTAGGGTGCAGGCACCCCATAATGATGCAGCAGATATAGAGATGGTCTGGTTTGTTGTCTCTAGAACACGCAACATATAATTGTCCATGTGAGAAGCAATCCCATGTCAAGATGTAAACCTCAGAATTCTAAAGATTGCCCGTCAGCATGAATATAGATAGATCGATGGATGGATATGGATCCCTTTCTTTCTCTGCCCTCCCTTTGGGGAGATTGACAGGAAGTGTGGCTTCCTGGTAGGCCACACCCATATTATTTTCCTTAAGGGAGTGACCTCAATGCCCCCCCCCCCCCGCTCCCTATAATTGTTGTTGTTGTTGTTGTTGTGAGTGAGGGAGTGGGGCTCCAAAGACACATCCCTCCCTAAACCCACGTCTTGATGAATGGCAGCTAAATTCGCGAGCTCCTGAAGGAGGAAAATATAATGAGCTAAAACTCCAAAATTCGACAGGATCACAGTGAGTAATCAACGTCTTCAGATGAACTGAGAAAAGCAGAACAAGGGAGCATTAATGAACTGATAAAAAGTGAGAGTTAAAAGCTAATAATAGCTACTTTCACTTTTATACCTCTCCACTCAGATCTCTCCCGGCATGTAATTATAAGAAAACAAGTAATGATTAATGTCTGTTTGAAATCGGAAAGAAAGAATTTTGCCAGTACAGCTTTGTCACAGCAAGAATTATTATAGCTAAATCGGGAGAGAGAAAGAGAACTACTTAAGAGAAATTGGAAAGAAACTTACTTACGTAGGCGATCCCTTTTTGTCTGAGTAAGATTGTCCTCCAAATTCGGTGTCCTGGCGGTGGGTGCGTAGGTGACTGTGGAGCCCTATTCTTGACCCACATCTCCTCCCGCAGTGCGGGCATCGGTTTCCAGAACGAAGGCGTTCCCAGCCAGGGTTGGCTTGGCATGTCTTCCTCTTGGCACGTTTCTCTCTTTCGCCCTCTTATTTGTGCCTCTTCAAATTCTACAGCACTGCTGGTCACAGCTGACCTCCAGCTAGAGCGCTCAAGGGCCAGGGCTTCCCAGTTCTCGGTGTCTGTGCCACAGTTTTTAAGGCTGGCTTTGAGCCCATCTTTAAATCTCTTTTCCTGTCCTCCAACATTTCATTTTCCGTTCTTGAGTTCAGAGTAGAGCAACTGCTTTGGGAGACGGTGGTCGGGCATCTCTGCTTCATTCAGTCCAGCGGAGGTGTTGGCAGAGGAGCATCACTTCAGTGCTGGTGGTCTTTGCTTCTTCCACCACAATGACATTTGTCCGCCTGTCTTCCCAAGAGATTTGCAGGATTTTTGGGAGGCAGCGCTGATGGAATCATTCCAGGAGTTGCACGTGACGTCATTAGATAGTTCACATTTCACAGGCGTATAGCAGGGTTGGGAGGACGATGGCTTTATAAACATGCACCTTGGTCTCCCTACGGATGTCCCGGTCCTCAAATGCTCTCTGCTTCATTCGGAAGAATGCTGCACTTGCAGAGCTCAGGAGGTGTTGTATTTCAGTAGTGTCAATGTTGACTTTTGTGGCTGCCGAGGGAGTGGGAATGCTCCACATCTTCTAATGTTACATAATTAATTAATAGATGATATACAAATGGCCAAACTTTGAGATAAAAATGATGATGATTTTGTAAACAAATGGCGGCTGGTCTTTGCCTATCTTGGAAAGAAGGCAGAAGTTGGCCTTAAGGATGCTGCAAGCGGAACTATGTGAGGAGCTTGTATGGGAAGGTAGTACACGTCCAAGGTGATGGGTTCGCGGGTGCAGGGATGGAGGGACGGCATTGGCTCCTGTGTTTGTTTCTGTCTCTGTATGCTGTGTGCTCTGTTTGTAAACGTGTATCTCTGGGTTTTTCATTATTTAACTAATACACTAGAATTTTTATAAAGCAGAAGCTCATTTTGTGAACCTTCCAACAAGCCTGAATGTGAGTTTGAATTAGTCAGGTGGGGAGGCGGGTCTTGGTTGGCTGCAGGATTCCTTTGGGAAAAGACGGGGAATTTGTGGGCAGCCGGCGTCTGATTTGGGATGCTCAGGAAGGAGATCTGGAGCCCATCGTGGGATGGTAAGCAGCCCAGGACTCTTTGTGTCCCTCCGCATTGAGCACACTGTTTCTCAACCTTCCTAATGCCGCGACCCCTTCATACAGTTCCTCGTGTTGTGCTGACACCAAACCATACAATGATTTACACTGCTCCTTCACGGCTACTTCACAACTTTAATTCTGCTACTGTTATGAATCGTAGTGTAAATATCTGATATGCAAGACGTGTTTTCATTCACTGGACCAAATTTGGACCAAATACTTGATACGCCCACTTTTTATTTATTTATTAGGCAATGCCTTGTAGCTCAAGGATGAGGGCCTTCCAGATGTGGTGTCTTGGCAGTGGGTCTGCAGATGGCTGTGGAGCCCTAGTCTTGACCCACATGTTCTCCCGCATTGAGGACATCGGTTTCCGGGTGGCAATGAACTTCACTGCCCAAATTTGAATACCGGTGGTGTTGGGGGTCTGTTTTGGAATTCTGGAAGTTGTAGTTCACAAACACCAAAAAGGAAGAGAAGGACAGGCAGAAAGATCTTCAAAAGGCTTCTTAAGACCATCAGAAATATGTGTTTTACGATGGTCTTTGGTGACCCCTCTGAAAGTCCCCTTGCTGCCCCCCCAAGGGTCCCGCCCCCTAGGTTGGGAAACACTGCCTTATATCGACCTGCTTGGGCACTGAGATCTTCAGGAGAGGCCCTTCCCTTGGTCCCACTTCCATCTCAAGCTTGGTTGCTGGGAATGAGAGAGAGGGCCTTCTCAGTGTCTGCCCCTTGACTCTGGAACTCCCTCCTCAAGGAAGCCAAAATGGCCCCCTCCTTGCTGTTGTCCTTACTGATGAGGCTAAAACTTTTTTATTCAGGCAGGCTTTTAAAGAAGAAGATTTTAAAGATCACTTCAGGGGGTGTTGTGGTTTTTAATCTTGAGTATGTTTTAATGGTTTTTATCTGGGAATGTTTAAATACCGTTTATATTTAATTCTGTTTTAATGTCTGCATATTTTTATGTTTTAAATTGTATGCTGATGTTTTATGTTCAGCTGCTTTCAGTATCCATGAGGGGAGATAAAGCAGGCTATAAATCAATATAATTTTATTTATTTCGTATAAAAAGCATTGCATAAATTAGTATAAAACCGATAAAAATAGAGGAGCGCAGGTGGCTAAATATCTTTTGACCAAAAATGGGCAACAGCATTGTCTGTAGCCTCCAACAATTCCTCCTCTGTACATGAGGCAGGGCACAGTGGATACAGATGCGGAGTTGTCTGTTCTGCTCCACAGTCACATAAAGTGTGGGATTCTTTTAGATCGTGCCATTTTGCCAGGATGTCTTTTGATCTGCCCACTCCACTTCTGAGTCTGTTCAGGGACTTCCAATTTGCCCGTTCTTGGTTTGCCCCTCGAGAAAAGACCCTCCCTTGTGGGGGGGCATCCAGTTGGGGTTTCCTGGTCTAGCTGCCCAGAGGGAAGCTCTTGCTGTTGCTGGGGAGACGCCAAGAGGAGTGGCAGTTCTCATAAAGCTTTTCCTTGATTTGAGTCCACCGGGAGGAGGCTGGCAGCCATGCAGTGGATGGCTTTCACAATCAATATAATAATAATAACCTTTCACTTCTTTCTTAACCAGGTAAATGAGGATTCTATGCAGCTACCTCTTAGATGCACTAAAGAACCAATAATATAAGAAGAAATCCTTTCAAGGTGATGATCTTGCAGAATTCTTGACCTCACAGATAAGAAAGGAAAATACGAAAGAGTCAAGTATCCAAATAACAATTACACACCCATATCACTCTTGACATGGAGGAGAGAGCATTTGAGTGCCTGGAGTGTGGAATGAGTTTCACTTGGAGGGATGATCTGCAGCAGCATGAAAGAACTTCTACTGGAGAGAATCCCTACAAATGCCTGGAGTGTGGAAAGAGCTTCCCTCTAAGTTCAGGTCTACATTTGAATCAAAAGACTCACACTGGGAAAGAACCATACACATGCTTGGAGCTTGGGAAGAGCTTCACTCACAGTTCAAGTCTACGATTGCATCAAGGGACTCACACTGAGGAGAAACCCTATAAATGCTTGGAGTGTGGAATGAGCTTCACTGAGAATGGAACTCTACGTTCACATCAAAGGATTCACACTGGGGAGAAACCCTATAAATGCCTGGAGTGTGGGCAATGCTTCACTCGGAATGGAAATCTACGTACACATCAAAGGACTCACACTGGAGAGAAACCCTATAAATGCCTACACTGTGGACAGAGCTTCACTCAGAGTGACAATCTACGTACACATCAAAGGACTCACACTGGGGAGAAACCCTATAAATGCCTACAGTGTGGACAGAGCTTCACTCAGAGTGGAAGTCTACGTACACATCAAAGGACTCACACTGGGGAGAAACCCTATAAATGCCTGGAGTGTGGAAAGAGTTTCTCTAAGAGTGAAAATCTACGTACACATCAAAGGACTCACACTGGGGAGAAACCCTTTAAATGCCTGGAGTGTGGAAAGAGTTTCGCTTCGAGTTCACATCTACATAGACATCAAAGAACTCACACTGGGGAGAAACGCTATAAATGCCTACAATGTGGACAGAGGTTCACTGACAATGGAGGCCTACTTAGACATGAAAGGACTCACACTGGGGAGAAACCCTATAAATGCCTGGAGTGTGGAAAGAGTTTTGCTCGGAGTTCAGTTCTACGTTCACATCAAAGGACTCACACTGGGGAGAAACCCTATAAATGCTTGGAGTGTGGACAGAGCTTCACTGAAAGTTCAAGTCTACGTACACATCAAAGGACTCACACTGGGGGGAAACCCTTTAAATGCCTGGAGTGTGGACAGAGCTTCACTCAGAGTGGAAGTCTACATACACATCACAGGACTCACACTGGGGAGAAACCCTATAAATGCCTGGGGTGTGGAAAGAGTTTCTCTAAGAGTAATAATCTACGTAGACATCAAATGACTCACACTAGGGAGAAACCCTTTAAGTGCCTGGAGTGTGAAATGAGTTTCGCTTGGAGTGAAAATCTACATTCACATCAAAAGACTCACACTGGGGAAACCCTTTAAGTGCCTGGAGTGTGGAAAGAACTTCACTCAGAGTGGAATTCTACGTAGACATCAAAGGACTCACACTGGGGAAAAACCCTTTAAGTGCCTGGAGTATGGAAAGAGCTTCACTGAGAATGGAAGTCTATGTATATATCAAAGGACTCACACTGGGGAGAAACCTTATAAATGCCTAGAGTGTAGACAGTCCTTCAGTAGCAGTGGACATCTACGTTCACATCAAAGGACTCACACTGGGGAGAAACCATTTAAATGCCTGGGGTGTGGACAGAGCTTCACTCAGAATTCACATCTATGTTCACATCAAAGGACTCACACTGGGGAGAAACCCTTTAAATGCCTGGAGTGTGGACAGAGGTTCTATCAGAGTGGACATCTACGTTTACATCAAAGGACTCACACTGGGGAGAAACCCTTTAAATGCCTGGAGTGCGGAAAGAGTTTCGCTTCGAGTTCACATCTACATAGACATCAAAGAACTCACACTGGGGAGAAACGCTATAAATGCCTACAATGTGGACAGAGGTTCACTGACAATGGAGGCCTACTTAGACATGAAAGGACTCACACTGGGAAGAAACCCTATAAATGCCTGGAGTGTGGAAAGAGTTTTGCTCAGAGTTCAGTTCTACGTTCACATCAAAGGACTCACACTGGGGAGAAACCCTATAAATGCTTGGAGTGTGGACAGAGCTTCACTGAAAGTTCAAGTCTACGTAGACATCAAAGGACTCACATTGGGGGAAAATAATATATATACTATCATAACACAATAAAACCTTTTTTATAGACTCAGGGGACTCGAGGTTTACACAAAAAGAAAAAATCAAACATTCAATGCCCTATGTGAATACCCTTTAAGTGCCTGGAGTGTGAAATGAGTTTCGCATCTTAAAAGCATCTTAAAAATAAAACAAAATAATAACATAAACTTATAACAAAAGAAAAATTAACTTCAGCATGTTGTTCATTCGTTCAGTCGTCTCCGACTCTTCGTGACCTCATGGACTAGTCCACGCCAGAGCTCCCTGTCGGCCGTCACAACATCAGCATAAAAAACAAAATATGAGTAATCCAATAACAACCTATTAAAAAGATAGAAATAGAGGAAGTTATTAAGAAATTAAAAGTAGGGAAAGCTCCAGGTTTGGATGGTCTAGGGACAGAATATTATAAAAGCTTCAGAGAAGTCTTAACTCTAAAATTATTAGAATTGTATAATGGAATAATGAAGGGAGATAAAATACCAGAATCGTGGAGGAGATCATTAATAATATTAATACCTAAACCTGACAAAGACTTAACAGACCCAGGGTCATACAGGCCCATATCGTTAGTTAATCAGGATGCAAAAATATTGTCCACGATAATAGCTAATAGATTGAATAAATGCATGTATAAGTATATAAAAGATGAGTGCGGGTTTGTAAAAGGAAGACAAATGTCAAATCTGATAGGGAGAGTATTAAAAAAATTATTTGGCTAAAGAGGGGAAGGAAAAAGTAGGGATATCATTAGATATTTTTAAAGCGTTTGACTGTGTGGAATGGGAGACATTAAGGGAAATCCTGAATAAATTTGGAATGGGAAATAGAATAAAAGGAATTTTAAAACAATTTTATTCAAGGAATTCAGCAGTGGTAACCATAAACGATGGAGTGACAAATGATATAAAAGTGACTAGAGGAACTAGACAAGGGTGCCCTTTGTCGCCGATACTATTTGCTATGGTGATAGAACTGTTTGCCAATGGCATAAGGAACGATAAGAATCTAGAAGGGTTAGGAAAAAAGGAGAAACAGAAGGTGAGTTTATTCGCTGACGATACATTGTTATTTATAGAAAACATAGTAGAGAAAATGGATAAAATAAAAGAACATTTGGAGATATTTGGGAAAACAACGGGCTTACAAGTTAATTGGAATAAGTCAGAAATGATGCTACTTAATTATACAAGGGAAGAAGAAAAAGATTTTATAGAACAGTAAAATGGGAATAAGAATTAAGAATAAATTAAAATATTTGGGAGTAATAATAACAAAAAGAGATGGAAGAAGTAAATGTAGTAACATTAAGGAAAGAGGTTCAGAAAAAATTAATAGAGTATGAAGATATATGTCTATCCTGGTTTGGAAGAATAGCATTAGTAAAAATGAAAATACTTCCAAAGATAAACTTTAGATTTAGGATGTTACCTCTTCAAATCACAGAAGAAGAACTAACTAGATGGCAACAAATGATTAATAAGTATTGTAATGGAAGTAAAAGAAATGGATTAAATAAACAGTTATGATACAGATCGCAAAAAGAGGGCAGACTAGCGCTACCTAATATTAAAAAATATTATGAAGCAAGTAGATTAAGTCTGGTTATAGAAGGAATGGTTAAAAAAGAGGGAATAGATTGGCTTAGTAATGATTCAGAAAAAGTGGAAGATGAAATTTGGAATATATTTTTTAAACAGTTTACTAGAAAAGAAATGAGGGAAATTAGAAACCCAATGTTGAGCAATATACTGGAAGTATGGAACAAATATAGGAGGAAGTTAATAAGGGAGGGATCAATTATAACCCCAATAGTGATGGAAAAGAAGTTTCCAAAAAATTTTTTAAAAAGTAATGGATAAAAAGGTAAGAGAAATAAATTTAGATAGGATAGGGGACTGGATGAAGGTGGGAATGAAGAGGAAATGATGTTGGAAGAGTTTAAAGAAATAAAATTGTCATGGTTCCATTGTATACAATTAGAACAATGGTTTAAAAACTGGGGGGGAAATAATAGAAATGGAAGCCAACCTAATCAATTTGAACAAATAATACAGAAGGGAAGGGCTGTAGAAGAACATGAAAACTTGAGAGGTATAATTAGCAAAATTTATAAGATATTAACTGAAATGAAGGAGGGAAAAATAAAGAATACCCTTAAGGAGATTTGGGAAGAAGATTTAGGGATAAAAATAAGTGAAACAGAGTGGCAACAATTATGGGGACAAAGACATTTAAAAATCTATCAATACGGGTTAAAGAAAATTATTACAAGTTAATATGGAAGTGGTATTTGACACCAGTAAGAATAGCATATATGAATAAAAATAACTCAATAAATTGTTGGAGAGGGTGTCAAGAACCAGGAACATATATACACATGTGGTGGCAATGTAAATATGTAAATAACTTTTGGGAGAAAGTATTTAGAGAAATAGAAGATATAATGAATATGAACATTGATAAAAGTCCTAGTATAGCTTTATTATCATTATATAATAATAAGCAATTGAAAAAGGAGGATAAAGAAACGATAACAAACTTATTAACAATAGCAAGATTGCTCATAGCAAGGAATTGGAAAAAAGAAATGAATATACAAATAGAGGAGTGGTATAAGGAAGCATGGAAATTAGCAATAAATGATAAGCTGACATGTATATTAAAGGTTAAAAGAGGTATATGGAAACAAAGCGACTTTGATGCTGTATGGGGAAAATTTGTTGTAAATGGTCTAAAAAACAAGGAAGGAAAGTTACCGTCACAAGAAATGAGATTTTGGACAGATGATATGTAAAAATTGTGGCTTGAGACGGGTGGAGGGGAGCACTGTGGTGAAAATAAAAAGGGGGAAAATGTTAAAGCAAAATAATAAAACAACATGTTAAAGAGTGTGCTGTACAAAATGTAACAGTAACAACAAATGTATAACAAATGTAGCAATTGTGATAAATCAATAAAAAATTATTATTAAAAAACCCCAAAAAATGTAATTATACTGATAACATAATTAACAATTGAGACATAGACCCTGAAAAAACGATTAAAATACCTAAAATGCTACCATGGTTGTTCTTTCTCATGTAGCATAGCAGCAGTGGAGTACAAATAAATTAGCCTATACATGCCTGGAGTGTGGGCAGAGCTTTGCCCTGAGTGGAGATCTACACACACATCCAAGGACTCACACACGGGAGAAACCCTGCGCATGCCTGGAGTGTGGACAGAGCTTTGCCCTGAGTGGAGATCTACACACACATCCGAGGACTCGCACTGGGGAGAAACCCTATGCATGCCTGGAGTGTGGACAGAGCTTCAGTGAGACTGGAAATCTACATATAGACATCAAAGAATTCACATTGGGGAGAAACCTGATAAATGCCTAGAGAGTGGACAGAGCTTCACTCAGAATGGAAGTATACATACACTTCAAAGGATTCATGTTTGGGAGAAACTCTAGGCATGCCTAGAGTGTGCACAGAGCTTCAGCCGCAGAACAGGTCTAGGTTCACATCAATGAACTCACACTGGGGAGAAACCCTATGGCATGTGAAAGCTTCTCTGAGGGTTGAACTCTACATAGACATAGCATTCACATTGGAGAGAACAGTTGTATCTGGCCCCAGAGACACTCTCTAAGATGGAGTTTTCCAAACTTTTCATGTTGCTGATACACATTTTCGACATACGTCATTTTGTGACATGATAATTCGGTTTAACTGGCATCCTGGAGGTTAAGATAAGGGTAAAGGTAAAGGTTTTCCCCTGATATTAAGTCCAGTCGTGTCATCTCCATTCCTAAGCTGAAGAGCTGGCGTGGTCCGTAGACATCTCCAAGGTCATGTGGCCAGCGTGACTGCATGGAGTGCCGTTACTTTCCCGCCAGAACAGTACCTATTGGTCTACTCACATTCGCATGTTTTCGAACTGCTAGGTTGGCAGAAGGTAGGGCTACCAGCCGGAGCTCTCCCTGCTCACCGGATCCAAACCTCAGTGATGCCCCCTTGACTCGAACTCACATCTCAAGGACATCAGACATGCCCCAACTTTGGCAATCTTTAGGAGCCTGAAAACA
This sequence comes from Anolis sagrei ordinatus, assembly GCF_025583915.1. Lineage (NCBI taxonomy): Eukaryota > Metazoa > Chordata > Lepidosauria > Squamata > Anolidae > Anolis > Anolis sagrei. The sequence continues at coordinate 280,965,555 of NW_026846588.1, read as the reverse complement.
TGGTTGTTCCAGTGTGCCTTCCCCAGAAAAAGGAAACTCTTAGCAATATGTCCTCTAAACGCACTTTATCATTGATTTAGGATTGCATGTGCACCCTCATCTCTCTCTGAAACTCAATCCCAGTTATATTATTTATTTTACAGTTTTTATATTCCGCCCTTCTCACCCTGCAGGGGACTTAGGACGGATTACAGTATCTGCTTTGAACTGGAATATATGGCAGTGTGGACTCAGATAACCCAGTTCAAAGCAGATATTTTGGGATTTTCTGCCTTGATTTTCTGGTATATAAAGATGTGTGGAGGGCACCTGGGTGCTCTTCCACACAGCCGTATAACCCAGAATATCACGGCAGAGAATCCCACTATATCTGCTTTGAATTGGAATATATGGCAGTGCGGACTCAAGATAACCCAGATATTGTGGGATTTTCTGTCAGAATTATTGAAAGTATGCATGTATGTTTTTAATGTGTTTCAATATGATTAACAATGATGTTCATATGTATTTCAAGATGGATTCAGTTATGTTCAGTTAGAATTGTTATTGTAAGAGACAATTAGCCTCAGAGAAAAGACACCTTGGCCGAAGTGAGATAAGTTTTCCTCTGTCTGGGAAGAAATAGAGAGTATTCTACTGATAAGCAGATGTTCTGAGACTGTGCTGTGCTGTGCTTTGTAGTTTCGCCCGCCAAGATATAGACCTGTCTTGAGATGCTTTAAGTAAACTTTGTTATTTTTGAAACTGAAGACTGCAGTGTCCTGTTTTTGCGTCTGTGTGATCTAGTAGCCTCATCTCCGCTGCGCTTAGCCCCCAGGGTCTAACTCTGACAAAAGGGTTATGGGCCCAGCCTGCGTTCCAGACCTGACTTGTGTTCCTGACCTGACAGAGTTGTGGGGATGTTGCTGGAGGTTTACTAAGATCCAGACCTGGAAACTTGCTGACCAGAACCGTGGAGTTTAACCCAGTTGACTCGAGAGGTTGCTGGCGCATGAAAACTGGAACAGCCTGATCGAAAGCAGAGAAAGAAGTTGCTGTGGCTTTCCAGTGTAAGTGGACGGAGTAAAACTGCAGTTATTTTGATGAGTGAAAGAATCACGGCAAAAAGAAGTGAAAGCGGAAACTGATGGAATCCATTAAGAAGTTATAAAGTGGGTGATTGATGCCGGGACGTGTGAAGCTATAAAACCATTAATTGCCAGAAGTTAGACTGCCAGAAGCTGTTTTGGTTCGTGTGTAACTACTCAGCTGGGCTTAAACTCGGGAAGTCCGAAGGTCAGAGATCTGTGCTAAGATATGGCTGCTTCAAAGATCCACCCGGCCGTGGAGCTTGACAGATGGAGTGATAGAGTGTACAGTGAATTGTCTGTGAGGTCTGCAGATTTTTGTCGGTGCCATTTCTACAAAAGATGAGGACATATAGCCAGGAATTGTGAAGTGAAAAGGATTCAGCCCAAAGGTACAGCTCGTGAAAGATATGGAGCAGAAAGGGGCTGCTATGAAGTCAAACAGAGTTGCTGTGAGGGGGAGTCATCAACTTGAGCCGGTGGAGTGGAACCTTTTGAGAGATCTGCCAGAGCTGGCTGGAGATGCTACATCTGCAATAAAATTAGACACTTTGCCCAGAATTGTGATGAGAGAAGAAATCAACACAGAGGAAGGAGAGCTCGTGGAGGCTACATGAATAGAGGGGGCTACTTCAGAAGAAATGATCAAAACCGTGCAGAGGAACCCAGAGTCATGGTTGCGGCAGCAGGAGAGCTTGATGACATCAATAAGAACAAATGGATTTTGTACTCTGGTGCTATGCATCATATAACTAATAGCCTTACCAACTTGACCAACGTTCAGATCACCCAAGGTAACATGGTAACAATGGCTGATGGTTCTTTTCAATTGTTTAATCATCATCATCATCATCACTTTATTTCTTAATTAGTCGCTCTCCACCAAGGTGCTCCGAGCGACTTACAATTTAAAATGGCATTTACACAATATAAAAACATTCAAGATAAAAACATTTAACATAAAAACATTCAACATAAAAACATTCAACATAAAAACATTCAGCAGTGACTATGGCAAAATTTGATCCAATTACTTAAATGCACAACCAAACAGCCAAGTCTTGAGCGCCTTTACAAAAGGTCGCAACTCCAACATTGCTCTAATGTATGGAAGCAATGAGTTCCACAGAATTGGAGCATCGGTCAAAAAAGCTCTACGCCTTGTAGCTTCCAAATGTGCCTCCCTAGGACCCAGTATGTATAGCAGATTTTCCTGGGTGGATCGAGGTAACCACTGATGGGGAAAAGGAATGAGGGGGTCCCTAAGATAAAAAGGTCCTTGGCCATTTTGAGCTCTAAATGTCAGGATCAGTATCTTGTAAGAGATCCGAAGTTCTATTGGTAGCCAATGCAGTTGTTGCAGAATCGGTGTCATATGGGATCTTATAGATGATCCCGCTAGCAGCCTGGCCGCCACATTTTGGACCATCCGAATCTTCTGGGTCGTTGACTTTGGAAAGCCGGCATATAAGCCGTTGCAATAGTCCAACCTAGTGGTGACTGTTGCGTGGATTACCGTTGCCAATGCTTCTACTGAAAGGTTTGGCACTTGTTACATTTCTTGTATCAATGTTTGTTGGGAGAAAGTTTTGTATATACCAGAAATGAAGACAAACCTGTTGAGTGTAGCAACACTGACTGATCATAAATACGATGTAAAATTCAAGGGAATCTATTGTTATGTTTATGACAGAAAAAGAAAATTGGTTGGAAAGGGGGTGAAAAAGAATAAAATATATGTAATGTTTGATAGATTGAACCAGACAGAGAGTAATGAGAATGTGGAGATATTATGTGTTAAACATGAAATTCAACATGATAGATATATTCACCTGTTCCACAGAGTTATGGGACATGCTGACATAGAGGTTTTAAAGAAGACTTTATTTATTTATTTATTTACCTTACTTATATACCGCTGTTCTCAGCCTGAAGGCAACTCACAGCGGTTCACAACAAATACGAACAGCAAAAATTCAGCGCTACAGTATAAAACAGTTTACAACCTAACACATTACACAATTAATAAACAGTTACTACAATACCCATTCACTGTCGTCTCGTCATCAAAAACATGTTCCAGATTCGTCATCAATTGTTCCATTCCACTGTTCATTAACCAATCATTGCACTAATTATTCGAATGCCTGCTCAAACAGCCAGGTCTTCATTTTTTTGCGGAATACCATTAGAGATGGTGCTAGTCTAATGTCCGTAGGAAGGGCGTTCCACAGCCGAGGAGCCACCACCGAGAAGGCCCTATCTCTCGTCCCCGCCAGCCGAGCTTGAGAAGCAGGCGGGATCGAGAGCAGGGTCCCCGGAAGATCTCAAAGTCCTGGTGGGTTCATAGGCAGAGATGCGGTCGGATAAGTAGCTTGGGCCCGAACCGTTTAGGGCTTTAAAGGCTAACGCCAGAACTTTGAATTGAGCCCGGTAGCAAATCGGTAGCCAGTGGAGTTGGCGCAACAGGGGGGTTGTATGCTCCCTGCGCTCCGCTCCTGTTAGAGCCGTAGCAAACTACTGGAAGCGAGAGCGAGCTTGTGCTCGAGCTCACTCCAAAGCCCTGCCTTTTTTCCCCCGAGGCTGCTCTCTCTCTTGCTAATGTGCCTGTTTTCCCTTGCTAGGGAAGCGATGCGAGTGTACTCTCGCAGTTGGCAGAATTCAACTATGAGCGTACGCTCGCATCCCTGCCCTCTGCAATGGAAAACAGGCATGCTAGCAAGAGAGAGAGCAGCCTCGGGGGGAAAAAGGCGGGGCTTCGGAGCAAGCCCGAGCACAAGCTTCCTGTAGTTTGCTGCGGCACGAGCGTATGCTCGCAACGCTGCCCTAGCAAAGGAAAATAGGCGGAGAAAGAGGCGGAGCATCGCTCGTGCTGGCTTAGTTTGCTCTCGCAAATTCCTAGTTTGCTACAGCTCTTAAAATCATGGCTGCTGAGCGTTGGACTATTTGGAGCTTCCAAGCTGTCTTCAAAGGCAACCCCACGTAGAGAGCGTTGCAGTAGTCTAAATGGGATGTAACCAGAGCGTGGATTACCGTGGCCAAGTCAGACTTCCCAAGGTACGGGCGCAGCTGGCGCACAAGCTTTAGCTGAACCTGTTCCCCAGAATACAAAATCAAATGTTATTTTGATTTAGATAGTGCTATTTGTGCTGAGGTGAAACAAAAACCAATTAAGTTTTACAAAAAATCTAAGATTAGGGCTGAAAGATTATTTGAAAAAGCGCATGTAAGTGTTGCAAGGCCTTACCAAAAAAGTGGCGGAAAATCAAAATATATAATGTTAATAGTTAAAAGATTAAGTAAATATGGATTTGTGTATTTTTGGAAAGATTTATCTGAAGCAACAGAGAAGCTTGGAAGTTGGTTCAAAATGGTTGAAAATGTTTATGATGCGCAACTGGAAACTTTATATATTGATAGAGGAACAAAAGTGTGTGTTAATGCGTTAAAGCAATTTATACAGTCAGAAGGGATTGAAGTCACTGAAATGAGTCAGCTCAAAAATGAGGAAGGAATTGCAGATTAAAAAAATGGAATTTCTAAATGAAATGATGCCTTTTCAAAGACGGGAAAATATCAAATATTTACTGGCCGGAAGCCATTCATACTAGCAATTATATCATGAATCGTTTGTGGGATCAATGTTTGGATGATATTCCTTTTTGTAAGCTGTATGACTATGTGCCAAGTTTTAAACACATGAGGATTTTTGGACACTATGCAAATGTGTTATTGTCTGTAACAGAAAAAAACAACAAAAACAATTGTTTCCGTGAGATGTGTTTCTTTGGCTATCATAGAGATTGTCTAAAGTTTTTAAGTTCGCCACAAACAATTAAATATGCTAGGGTGGCATATTTTCCAAAATTGAGAGACTGGCAGGACATACACATCAAGACACAGAATTTACATGGTTTGCCTAAGATAAAAGAGGAGAGAACGGTTACACCAGGTGTAGAGATTGAACAGAAAAAGAAACAGGAGTCAGAACCACATATACATAGAAAGGAAGAGAAAACAGTTAAGCCATCTACAAAAGTGAAGCAGAAAAAACAAGTGAAGTCAGAACAAGGTGCGCATTCAAAGGAAAGAGAAGTCACACCCAAGTCAGAGGTAGAATCACCAAAGAATAAGGGAGAAGACGCCACACAAACACCTCAGAAGTCAGAGGAAGCATTGCCAAAGAATACAGGCCAAGCTACCAAGACACCTGAAAAAAAGAGTGTACAAGTCAAGAAGGAACCTGTGTCGCCAAAAAAGGTGATAGTTACAGAGCAAGTTAGAGCAATGAGTGAGAGAGATAAAATAAAACACATGGAGTACCCTAATTCGGCCACTGGGGGCGTTGAAAAAGTTACAGTAGGGAAAGATCACACGTTCTGGGATGATGGAGATTTCTAGTTTTCTTAAGGGTCAAGAGTGTTCTGAAATCATAGAATCAAAGAGTTGGAAGAGACCTCATGGGCCATCCAGTCCAACCCCATTCTGCTAAGAAGCAGGAATATTGCATTCAAAGCACCCCTGACAGATGGCCATCCAGCCTCTGATTAAAAGCTTCCAAAGAAGGAGCCTCCACCACACTCCGGGGCAGAGAGTTCCACTGCTGAACGGCTCTCACAGTCAGGAAGTTCTTCCTCATGTTCAGGTGGAATCTCCTTTTGTGTAATTTGAAGCCATTGTTCCATTGCGTCCTAGTCTCCAAGGAAGCAGAAAGGAAGCTTGCTCCCTCCTCCTCCTCCCTGTGGCTTCCTCTCAGGTATTTATACATGGCTCTCATCATATCTCCTCTCAGCCTGTTCTTCTTCAGGCTAAACATGCCCAGCTCCTTAAGCCACTCCTCATAGGGCTTGTTCTCCAGACCCTTGATCATTTGAGTCGCCCTCCTCTGGACACATCCCAGCTTAGAGTCAATATCTCTCTTGAATTGTGGTGCCCAGAACTGGACACAATATTCCAGGTTAAGTGGTCTGACCAAAGCGGAATAGAGCATGGGGAGAACGACTTCCCTAGATCTAGACACTAGGCTCCTCTTGATGCAGGCCAAAATCCCATTGGCTTTTTTGCCGCCACATCACATTCCTGGCTCATGTTTAACTTGTTGTCCACGAGGACTCCAAGATCTTTTTCACACGTACTGCTCTCAGCCAGGCATCGTCCCCCATTCTGTATCTTTGCATTTCGTTTTTCCTGCCAAAGTGGAGTATCTTGTATTTGTTGCTGTTGAACTTCATTTTGTTAGTTTTGGCCATTCATCTCTCTAATCTGTCAAGATCGTTTTGAATCCTGCTCCTGTCCTCTGGTGTCTTGGCTATCCCTCCCAATTTGGTCCCGTCTGCAAACTCCAGGGCCGGAGCCGCAGCTTGATTGGCCCTCAGGATGATTGGCGGGAAAGGGCGGAGTGAGAGGCGGTGGGCGGGGCGACGCTGAGGAGGTGGCCAGGAGAGGCCGGGAGGGAGGGAGGGAGGGAGGGAGGGGGGGGGGGTCCGGACTCCGCGGCCTGCTCCTCCTCTCCCTGCCAGAGGATCATAGAGAGGATCATAGAGAGAAAGACTGCTTTATTTCGGGAAGAGACGCTTTGGGGGGAGTGTATGACCTTGTCCCAGAAGCATTCTCTCCTGACGTTTCGCCTGCACCTATGGCAGGCATTCCCAGAGGTTGTGAGGTGAGTATGCCTGCCCTAGATGCAGGTGAAACATCAGGAGAGAATGCTTCTGGTACAGGGTGTATGGCCTTGTCTCAGAAGCATTCTCTCCTGACGTTTCGCCTGCACCTATGGCAGGCATCCCCAGAGGTTGTGAGGTGAGCATGCCTGCCCAAGATGCAGGCGAAATGTCAGGAGAGAATGCTTTTGGAATGTGGCCCCCAGTGGGTGGATCTTGTTCACTGCCACACCGGCCCCCAGTGGGGAGGGGGCTCCATGTCCTCCCTCCCTCCCCAGGGAGAAGAAGAGGGGGCCATTGCTTCTCCAGTCACCCCACTTTCTTATATATATATATACTAGCTTGGGGACCCGGTGATGCCCGTGGGTCGTAGGGGCTCTGTGTGCCAAGTGTGGTCCTGATCCGTCATTGGTGGAGGTTGCAGTGGTCCTAGGAAGTGAGTGAAGGTACTTCATGACCCATCATCCATGGACCATCCTCCCCCAGTCCACACCAGGACCTAAAGTTGGTCATGAGGGTTCTGTGTGCCAAATTTGGTTCAGGGCTGTCATGCATGGGGGGGTCACAGTGGTCTCTGGAAATGAGTTAAGGTACTGCAAATCCCACCATCCATGATATGTCCTCCCTAAAACCATACCAGAACATAAAGTGGGTGATGCGGGAAGGGGGGGGTCTGTGTGCCAAGTTTGAACCAGGTCCGTCATTCGTGGGGGTCGCATTGGCCTGTGGAAGTGGCAGCCAATCAGAAAGCTGCCACATACGCACATGCAAACACTGACTTTATTGTATTGTCGAAGGCTTTCATGGCCGGAATCACTGGGTTGATGTAGGTTTTTTCGGGCTATATGGCCATGGTCTAGAGGCATTCTCTCCTGACGTTTCGCCTACATCTACGGCAGGCATCCCCAGAGGTTGTGAGGTCTGTTCGAACTAGGAAAACCGGGTTTATATATCTGTGGAATGATGACCACAGTGGGAGAAAATACTCTTGTCTGTTGGAGCCAGGTGTGAATGTTTCAACTGACCACCTTGACGGCCTGGCAGTTGTTTGGGGTGGCTTGCTAGTGCCTGGGGGAATCATTTGTTGAGAGGTGATTAGCTGTCCCTGATTGTTCCCTCTCTGTTGTTTTGCTGTTGGAATTTTAGAGTTTTTAAATACTGGTCGCCAGATTTTGTTCATTTTCATAGTTTCTTCCTTTCTGTTGAGACTGTCCACATGCTTTCTGTGTAGAAAGGAAGAAACCATGAAAATGAGCAAAATCAGGCGACCAGTATTTAAAAACCCTAAAATTGGTTGGTCCGACCAAGAGCGCATGGGGAGCAGGACTTCCCTGGATCGGGGCACTGGGCTCCTCTTGATCCAGGCCAACACCCCATTGGCTGTATGTGTTTATTTACTTATTTATTTACAACATTTGTATGCCGCCCTTCTCACCTGACGGGACTCAGAGCGGCTTACAAGGTATCTAATATATTAAGTTATTAGCATAGTACAACATCAGTATTATATATTACTATACCGTAATACGCCATTATATTGTAATATTAGTAGTAATATTACATGTATATACAGTATATTATATTGTTAGAAAAGCACAGGAGACAAGATGGAACTGTCTCCCAAACAGGGGATGAGCTGGAGATGTCTCTGCCTTGGTCCTTTCACTCTTGGCTGCTACTTCCCGGTGGATGCCAGGTGGTGCGATACCGGCTACGCAGTGTAATTTCTCCCGTGGTGTAGGGTGCAGGCACCCCGTGATAATGCGCCATGTCTCATGAAGAGCCACACCCACCGTTTCAGCATGGTGAGATGTGTTCTACACTGGGCATGCGTACTCAGCAGCAGAGTAGCACAGCGCAAGGGCAGATGTCTTCACTGTGTCTGATTGTGATCCCCAGGTTGTGCCAGTCAGCTTTCATATGATATTGTTTCTAGCACCCACTTTCTCCTTGATGTTCAGGCAGTGCTTCTTGTAGGTCAGAGCACGGTCCAGAATGACTCCTCCCAGGTATTTGGGTGCGCTGCAATGCTCGAATGGGATTCCTTCCCAGGTAATAATCCTCAGAGCTCGGGATGCTTGTCTGTTCTTAAGGTGAAAGGCACATGTCTGTGTTTTAGATGGATTAGGGATCAGTTGGTTTCCCCTGCAATAGGCAGTGAGAGCACCTAGAGCTTTGGAGAGCTCCTGTTCTACCATCTCAAAGCTCCTTGCTTGAGTGGTAATGGCAAGGTCATCAGCATAGATGAAGCTTTCCGTCCCTTTTGGCAGAGCAGAGGGATTTAATAAATAATATATTTAATATAATATTCCAATTATTATAATACTATATATTGCCATTTTTATTATATTGTTTTAGGTACTGGTTCTTAAGCCCTTTATTACGAGATGCTTCAAGTTTGACTTGAAAAAAATCTAATACAAATTAGAAATGAGGTTTTAAATATTTTTAAGTTTTAGTATTTTTAATATATTTATGTATATATATAATAAAATTAATAATTGTTTAGTATTTAATAAATAGTAAATTTAATATAATATTCCAATAATTATAATATTATATATTGCATTTTTATTATTATATGTATGAGCCTAGCACCATATTAGTATTACTATTGTACTATACTGCAGTATTATTAGCAATATTATAATAGGTAAAGGTCAAGGTTTCCTCCTTGACATTAAGTCCAGTCGTGTCTAATTCTGGGACTCTGGTGCTCATCACCATTACTAAGCCAAAGAACCGGCATTGTCCATAGACACCTCCAAGGTCGTGTCTCCAGCATGACTGCATGGACACACGGCTTGTGCTGTCCAATTGTGCAGACCAGGCCAGGTGTGGACCAACGTTGCTGACCAATTGTGTTAACCATTTGTGTAGACTGAGCCTTGTGTTGTCCAGCTGTGCGGACCAGGCTGTGCGTGGACAATCTGTGCTGACCAACTACTGCAACGCTCTCTACGTGGGGTTGCCTTTGAAGACGGGCCGGAAGCTTCAGCTGGTCCAGCGCGCGGCAGCCATGATACTAACAGGAGCGGGGCACAGGGAGCATACAACCCCCCTGCTGTACCAGCTCCACTGGCTGCCGATCTGCTACCGGGCTCAATTCAAGGTGCTGGCATTGGCCTATAAAGCCCTAAACGGTTCCGGCCCAAGATACCTAACTGACCGCCTCTCGGCCTATGAGCCTACGAGGACTTTGAGATCTTCCGGGGAGGCCCTGCTCTCGATCCCGCCTGCGTCACAGGCACGGCTGGCGGGGACGAGAGATAGGGCCTTCTCGGTGGTGGCTCCTCGGCTGTGGAACACCCTTCCCGTGGACATCAGGCTAGCCCCCTCCCTGTTGACTTCCGCAGGAAGTTAAAGACCTGGCTATTTAAGAAAGCATTTGACCAAGAAGTGCATTGACTGGCTATTTGACCATAGGAATGGAAAAACGGTAATGATATCGGATTGTGTGCTGACGATGAGACGATTCGGAATGTAGTAGAAATTTTGTAGGAATGTTGATGTTTTACTAAGATGTTTTTGGATAATGATGATTTCTAGATTGTTTTGCACTATGTTTTGTAAATTGCACTTGTTCTCATGTTGTACACCGCAATGAGTCGCCCTTGGGCTGAGAATTGCGGTATATAAGCGTAGTAAATAAATAAATAAATAAATGCGCCATTACCTTCTGTGTCTGGTTGTGATCCCCAGGTTGTGCCAGTCCGCTTTCGTATGATGTTGTTTCTAGCGCCCGCTTTGTGCTTGATGTTCAGGCAGTGCTTCTTGTAAGTCAGGGCACGGTCCAGAGTGACTCCTCCCAGGGATTGGGGTGCAAAGCTGCAATGCTCACGTGGGATGCTTTCCCACTGGATCTGATGACCCCCCAGGTGGCAGAATCTCCCGCCTTCAAGTTGGTTTGAACCGCAGCAGGGAGTTCCGCAGTTCCGTAGAGCAAGGTTGGGTCCGACTGATGAAATGTGCCCCAGCCAGCAGCTCAAAGCAAAGGACTGCATTGAAGCTTTCTTTCACTTTTCCCTCTCCCTCTATTTGTAACCAATCCCTCAATAAAACACTTAAGTTTTGAAACTTTAAATCCTTTCCGCTTGATACTTTGTGTCCTCTTACTGACTGCAACTTTTCTAACCCACAATAAACCTTTTTCTGGGCTCCGGGGAACCGTGAGCTCACTGGGGACGCCTCCCTGGCCTCCCCAGGCCTCCGAATTTGCGTTGGTCCAAATCGCGGATACGGGGGTTTTCCTATTGGCCCTCCCCTTATCCGCCAAAACAACAGCATGGCAGATCGGGCCCGTTCAAATTTTGTATTTTTCCACATTAACTTCTAAGACTAACTGCTATCTTGGTTTTCTCATTTTGGACTCCTGCACTCGTGAAATAATTGTTTTTGTTTAATCATTAAATTCGGCCGAGTCACCAGCTGACTGTCAAATTCGCCGGCTTTTGGCCGCTTGCTCCATTTCGCTCGCTGCCGCTCGCTCCAGCATGGTTCCAGCCGCCTGAGATCCACCACCGCTGCCCAAGAGGAAGCCTTGGAAGTGAGGAATCGGGCAGGGAGGCCCGATCCCCGGTTGGGAGCGCTAGTTCCACCAAGGACGGGGCAGTGGAACGTAGCTCCCCCTTCAGCTCCAGCTCCTGTTTTGAAAATGAACTGATCATCTGATGGCCAGCCTGAACCATAGGCTGGCCCCTGCATCCGAACCCCTCTGTCCGGACTTTTGGGACTTCTAGCTTTCTTCTTCTTTATGAAATCAATAAAATATTTTCTTAAAATATAATGGATTGGGATTGGGACGGGCGGTGGGTTGTGATATTATGAAATGCCTGTATATTAGTGATGCCTGTGGTTTATGAATGTGAAATATGTATCCCTATGAACTCCACTGTATCTTTTCCTTTCTGACCCCTTACCCCACAAAAACCGGCGTGACCAGGAAACTGCCTGGGGAAAGAGCCCAAGCCTCTTTTCCCTAAATCACCCTTTGATTGACCCATCTTGCATGGACAATACTGCTGGCCCCCGATTTCGTCATTGGAGCAAGGCCAACGAAGGAGGGTTTGGTCAGCAGAGCCCCGGAAAGAAAGGACTGATTAACTCATCCAGATACTGTTGATCCTCTGGGCGGTCCGGTATCGATCCAGCTATTCAAATTCCTTGCCAGACTCATCAAGAACAGGAAAGCCTTTGTTTGACAAACATCACCCTCTTCCCGCCTTGGACAATGGCCCGCATTCCAGCGGGCAGGAAATCCCAAATCCCATCATTTTCCCCCCATTGTCCGCGGCTATCCCGCCTCCTCGCTCCTGATTGGCCAGAACCCAGGAAGCGAGCGGGGGGCGCCCATTGGCCCTCCCGAGGCGAAGAAACGCTCCCATTGGCTCCTGACGGGGGAGGGCGGGATAGAGAAACGCCCCCATTGGCTCCTGACGGGGGAGGGCGGGATTACCTCCTCCCAGCTGTTCCAGCCTCAGCCAATCAGCGTGAAGCCGGCTGACAGGGGGGCGGGCGGGATTTTCAAACTGCTTTCTTTTGTTTCACACTGTATAAAAATGCCTGGAAATTCTTGTGCTGCATGCTTTGCAGTGGAACGATTCCTGTATCGCATCCATTCAGCTGAATCGCAAATAAACGCCTCGGTCGCTGGACTCCTTTCGCCTTGGTGAGCTTATTTGATTTTAAATGTTTTCGGCGCTCTTGGATTGGCTTCAGGAAAAATCTCGCCAAGGTATCCAGGACCCTCTTTGGTGCGGTCCTTGGGCTCTCCTCCCTGGAGGGGCCCCCCAAAAGAGCTCGATATCAGATCCAGAAACAACCAGAGACGATGGCGGGCTGAGGAGGAGGCCAGAGCGGAGGGGGCGGGGCCACGGGGCAGTCTCAGGGACAGAGCCTCGCCCTGATTGGCCCTCAGGAGGATGGGCGGGAAAGCGCGCAGTGAGGGAAGGACGGTGGGCGGGGCCACGCTGAGGGGAGAAGAAGCGGGCGCCATTTTGTGCCAGCTGAGGAGGCCGAAGCCAGGCCAGAGTGGAGGGGGCGGGGCCACGGGGCAGTCTCCAGGGCAGAGCCGCGCCCTGATTGGCCCTCAGGAGGATGGGCGGGAAAGCGCGGAGTGAGGGAAGGACGGTGGGCGGGGCCACGCTGAGGGGAGAAGAAGCGGGCGCCATTTTGTGCCAGCTGAGGAGGCCGAAGCCAGGCCAGAGTGGAGGGGGCGGGGCCGCGGGGCAGTCTCCAGGGCAGAGCCCGCGCCCTGATTGGCCCTCAGGAGGATGGGCGGGAAAGCGCGGAGTGAGGGAAGGGCGGTGGGCGGGGCCACGCTGAGGGGAGAAGAAGCGGGCGCCATTTTGTGCCAGCTGAGGAGGCCGAAGCCAGGCCAGAGTGGAGGGGGCGGGGCCGCGGGGCAGTCTCCAGGGCAGAGCCGCGCCCTGATTGGCCCTCAGGAGGATGGGCGGGAGAGCCCGGAGTGAGGGAAGGGCGGTGGGCGGGGCCACGCTGAGGGGAGAAGAAGCGGGCGCCATTTTGTGCCAGCTGAGGAGGCCGAAGCCAGGCCAGAGTGGAGGGGGCGGGGCCGCGGGGCAGTCTCCAGGGCAGAGCCGCGCCCTGATTGGCCCTCAGGAGGATGGGCGGGAGAGCGCGGAGTGAGGGAAGGGCGGTGGGCGGGGCCACGCTGAGGGGAGAAGAAGCGGGCGCCATTTTGTGCCAGCTGAGGAGGCCGAAGCCAGGCCAGAGTGGAGGGGGCGGGGCCACGGGGCAGTCTCCAGGGCAGAGCCGCGCCCTGATTGGCCCTCAGGAGGATGGGCGGGAAAGCGCGGAGTGAGGGAAGGGCGGTGGGCGGGGCCACGCTGAGGGGAGAAGAAGCGGGCGCCATTTTGTGCCAGCTGAGGAGGCCGAAGCCAGGCCAGAGTGGAGGGGGCGGGGCCACGGGGCAGTCTCCAGGGCAGAGCCGCGCCCTGATTGGCCCTCAGGAGGATGGGCGGGAAAGCGCGGAGTGAGGGAAGGACGGTGGGCGGGGCCACGCTGAGGGGAGAAGAAGCGGGCGCCATTTTGTGCCAGCTGAGGAGGCCGAAGCCAGGCCAGAGTGGAGGGGGCGGGGCCACGGGGCAGTCTCCAGGGCAGAGCCGCGCCCTGATTGGCCCTCAGGAGGATGGGCGGGAAAGCGCGGAGTGAGGGAAGGGCGGTGGGCGGGGCCACGCTGAGGGGAGAAGAAGCGGGCGCCATTTTGTGCCAGCTGAGGAGGCCGAAGCCAGGCCAGAGTGGAGGGGGCGGGGCCGCGGGGCAGTCTCCAGGGCAGAGCCGCGCCCTGATTGGCCCTCAGGAGGATGGGCGGGAAAGCGCGGAGTGAGGGAAGGACGGTGGGCGGGGCCACGCTGAGGGGAGAAGAAGCGGGCGCCATTTTGTGCCAGCTGAGGAGGCCGAAGCCAGGCCAGAGTGGAGGGGGCGGGGCCACGGGGCAGTCTCCAGGGCAGAGCCGCGCCCTGATTGGCCCTCAGGAGGATGGGCGGGAAAGCGCGGAGTGAGGGAAGGACGGTGGGCGGGGCCACACTGAGGGGAGAAGAAGCGGGCGCCATTTTGTGCCAGCTGAGGAGGCCGAAGCCAGGCCAGAGTGGAGGGGGCGGGGCCGCGGGGCAGTCTCCAGGGCAGAGCCGCGCCCTGATTGGCCCTCAGGAGGATGGGCGGGAAAGCGCGGAGTGAGGGAAGGGCGGTGGGCGGGGCCACGCTGAGGGGAGAAGAAGCGGGCGCCATTTTGTGCCAGCTGAGGAGGCCGAAGCCAGGCCAGAGTGGAGGGGGCGGGGCCGCGGGGCAGTCTCCAGGGCAGAGCCGCGCCCTGATTGGCCCTCAGGAGGATGGGCGGGAAAGCGCGGAGTGAGGGAAGGGCGGTGGGCGGGGCCACGCTGAGGGGAGAAGAAGCGGGCGCCATTTTGTGCCAGCTGAGGAGGCCGAAGCCAGGCCAGAGTGGAGGGGGCGGGGCCGCGGGGCAGTCTCCAGGGCAGAGCCGCGCCCTGATTGGCCCTCAGGAGGATGGGCGGGAGAGCGCGGAGTGAGGGAAGGACGGTGGGCGGGGCCACGCTGAGGGGAGAAGAAGCGGGCGCCATTTTGTGCCAGCTGAGGAGGCCGAAGCCAGGCCAGAGTGGAGGGGGCGGGGCCGCGGGGCAGTCTCCAGGGCAGAGCCGCGCCCTGATTGGCCCTCAGGAGGATGGGCGGGAAAGCGCGGAGTGAGGGAAGGACGGTGGGCGGGGCCACGCTGAGGGGAGAAGAAGCGGGCGCCATTTTGTGCCAGCTGAGGAGGCCGAAGCCAGGCCAGAGTGGAGGGGGCGGGGCCGCGGGGCAGTCTCCAGGGCAGAGCCGCGCCCTGATTGGCCCTCAGGAGGATGGGCGGGAGAGCGCGGAGTGAGGGAAGGGCGGTGGGCGGGGCCACGCTGAGGGGAGAAGAAGCGGGCGCCATTTTGTGCCAGCTGAGGAGGCCGAAGCCAGGCCAGAGTGGAGGGGGCGGGGCCACGGGGCAGTCTCCAGGGCAGAGCCGCGCCCTGATTGGCCCTCAGGAGGATGGGCGGGAAAGCGCGGAGTGAGGGAAGGGCGGTGGGCGGGGCCACGCTGAGGGGAGAAGAAGCGGGCGCCATTTTGTGCCAGCTGAGGAGGCCGAAGCCAGGCCAGAGTGGAGGGGGCGGGGCCGCGGGGCAGTCTCCAGGGCAGAGCCCGCGCCCTGATTGGCCCTCAGGAGGATGGGCGGGAAAGCGCGGAGTGAGGGAAGGACGGTGGGCGGGGCCACGCTGAGGGGAGAAGAAGCGGGCGCCATTTTGTGCCAGCTGAGGAGGCCGAAGCCAGGCCAGAGTGGAGGGGGCGGGGCCGCGGGGCAGTCTCCAGGGCAGAGCCGCGCCCTGATTGGCCCTCAGGAGGATGGGCGGGAGAGCGCGGAGTGAGGGAAGGGCGGTGGGCGGGGCCACGCTGAGGGGAGAAGAAGCGGGCGCCATTTTGTGCCAGCTGAGGAGGCCGAAGCCAGGCCAGAGTGGAGGGGGCGGGGCCACGGGGCAGTCTCCAGGGCAGAGCCGCGCCCTGATTGGCCCTCAGGAGGATGGGCGGGAAAGCGCGGAGTGAGGGAAGGCGGTGGGCGGGGCCACACTGAGGGGAGAAGAAGCGGGCGCCATTTTGTGCCAGCTGAGGAGGCCGAAGCCAGGCCAGAGTGGAGGGGGCGGGGCCACGGGGCAGTCTCCAGGGCAGAGCCGCGCCCTGATTGGCCCTCAGGAGGATGGGCGGGAAAGCGCGGAGTGAGGGAAGGGACGGTGGGCGGGGCCACGCTGAGGGGAGAAGAAGCGGGCGCCATTTTGTGCCAGCTGAGGAGGCCGAAGCCAGGCCAGAGT
>NW_026846588.1:280897865-280948104 GCF_025583915.1 Anolis sagrei ordinatus | reverse complement strand
CCCCAGTATGCCCAGTTGGTCAGGAGAGTTCTCAGCACCCAGTTTAACTCCAGTCCATTGGTGGGGAGGGGGACAGGTCACAGTTCAGTCATATGTGGGGGGTTTGCAGTCTGTTGATGAGGGAGAAAGTACTGCAAACCCTATCATCCATGTTCCACCCTCCCCCAAGGCTCAACCAGATGTAAAGTGGGTCATTGGGGGCCAGAGTCCAGGTCCATTAGTGGTGCAGTTTCAGTGGTCCCTGGAGGCAGGTGAAGGGGCTGCAAATCCCATTGGCAAAACCTAGCCAGGATGTATTGTGGGTAATGTGGGGTCTGCGACCCATGTTTGGTCCAGGTCCATCATTCGTGGGGGTTGCAGTGGTCTGTGGAGGCGGGGGCCAAATCAGGTGGAGGTACTACAGAAACCATCATCCGTGATCCATCCTCCCTCCCAAACCTCACCTGAACATCACCAGCTTAACATAAAAGCACCAGCATACAATTTATAACGTACCAATGTGCAAATATTACATGCAAACAAATCAAAGTACCTCTGCAGATGGCCATCCAGCCTCTGATTCAAAGCCTCCGGGGTGGGAGAAAGAAATCTTTGTGTGTTGGAGGCAAGTGTGAAGGCTGCAACTGGCCACCTTGACTAGCATTTAATGGCCTAGCGGTTTTCAAGGTCTGGCTTCTTACTGCCTGGGGGGAATCCTTTGTTGAGAGGTGATTAGCTGGCCCTGATTGTTTCCTGTTTGGAATTCCCCTGTATTTGAGTGGTATACTTTATTGACTGTCCTGATTTTAGAGGATTTTTATGACTGGTAGCCAGATTTTGCTCATTTTCATGTTTCCTTCCATTCTCTTGAAATTGTCCACCTGCTTCTTGTGGGTCTCAGTGGCTTCTCTGTGTCGCCTGATGTGGCGGTCAGAGTGGTCCAACATTTCTGTGTTCTCAAATACGCTGTGTCCAGGTTGGTTCATCAAGTGCTCTGCTATGGCTGACTTCTCTGGTTGATGTAGTTTGCAGTGCCTCTCATGTTCCTTGATACGTGTTTGGGCAATTCCGCTGCATTTGGTGGTCCCTCTGTAGACTTGTTCTGCATGGTATACAGTAGGCTCCTTCCGAGGTGAGAGGGTCCCTCTTGTCCTTTGCTGAGTGGAGCACTGGTTGGATTTCCTTGGTGGGTCTGGAGATAGTTTGTATGTTGTGTTTCCTCATCAGTTTCCCTCTGCGGTTAGTGGTTCCCTTGATGTCTGGCAAGAACCCTTTTCCTCTGGGTGGATCTTGGTCTCAACTCTCATGGCTTGTTCTCGGTTGTCTTGCAGCTCTTCTGATGCCTGTGGTGGTCTCCATTGGCCTGTAAAACCCAGTTGAGGTTCTTCCGTTCTCCTTGGAGGAGGAGGGCTTTGCAGAGTCTTCTTACACGGTCTGCCTGGGCTTTCACGGTGCTTCTTTATTTGACTTGGGTGATGGTTGGAGCTTTGATGTCCGTATCTATCCGTGTGTGTACGTTCTCTGTAAACTCTGACCCAATTGTTGATCTGGTTTGTGGGTGACTGGGACATCTAGAGATGGCAGTTTTCCTTCGTTTTCTTTTTCCTTGGTGAATTGGATGTTTGAGCGGATGCTGTTCAGGAAGTTCAGGAATGTGTTGAGTTCTTCTCCATGGCTCCTAATGGTGGAGTCATCCACATATTTGAGCTTTTTTCCCCCCAGGGCCTGTTTTTCAAAGTGTTCCATGTAGAAGTTGGCAATGACGGGGCTGAGAGGGCTCCCTCCCCATGGCTACTCCCTCTTTCTGCTCATAGAAATCACTGTCCTCCTGGAAGGAGCTTGTGGTGAGGCAGTGGTGGAAGAGGCTGTGATGTCTTCTGGGAACTTCAGGTTGATGAGCGTGGTGTCTGTGCCACAGTTTTTACGGCTGGCTTTGAGCCCATCTTTAACTCTCTTTTCCTGTCCTCCAACATTCCATTTTCGGGTCTTGAGTTTGGAGTAGAGCAACTGCTTTGGGAGACGGTGGTCGGGCATCTCTGCTTCCTTCGGTACAGCGGAGTTGTTGGCAGAGGAGCAGCACTTCAGCGCTGGTGGTCTTTGCTTCTTCCAACATGCTGACATTGGCCACATGTCTTCCCAAGAGATTTGCAAGATTTTTTGGAGGCAGTGCTGGTGGAACTTGTATGGGAAGGTATTACGTCCAAGGTGGTGGGTTTACTTACTTAGGCGATCCCTCGTAGCTCAAGGATGAGGGTCTTCCAGATGTGGTGTCTTGGCAGTGGGTCTGCAGATGGCTGTGCAGTCCTAGTCTTGACCCACATCTTCTCCCGCATTGAGGACATAGGTTTCCATGATCTTCACTGCGCAGATTTGAATACCGGTGGGGTTGGGGGGGATTGACTTTGTCATTTGGGAGTTATAGTTGCTGGGATTTATACTTCACCTTCAATCAAAGAGCATTCTGAACTTCAACAACAATGGAGTTGCACCAAATGTGGCACGCAGAACTCCAATGACCAACAGCAAATACTGGAAGGGTTTGGTAGGCATTGACTTTGAGTTTTGGATTTGTAGTTCACCTACATCCAGGGAGGACTGTGGACTCAGGCTATGATGGATCTGGACCAAACTTGGTACTCATACTCAGTATACCCAAATGTGAACACTGGCGGAGTTTGGGGAGAATAGAGCTTAGCATTTGGGAGTTGTAGTTACTGGGATTCACCTACAATCAAAGAGCACTCTGAACCCAGCCCACAATGGGGGCTAAACATTCCTGTTAAGCTAAACATTCCTGTTAAGTGTGGTGGTAAACACAAAAGCTAAACATTCCTGTTAAGTGTGGTGGTAGCCAGTGATCACCGAAAATTACCTCAGAATACAGAGTTTGGTGGCCAAGCTTAAACAGCCTCCATACAAATAATTGAATTTAAATAATCTTTTAGAATTTGTGAGCAGCGTTCGGGACTATGTATTGTCGAAGGCTTTCATGGCTGGAATCAATAGGTTCTTGTGGGTTTTTTCGGGCTATATGGCCATGTTCTAGAGGCATTTTCTCCTGACGTTTCGCCTACATCTATGGCAAGCATCCTCAGAGGTAGTGAGGTCACAAGAACCTAGCGTTTGGGACTGTTAGTAAGAATCCTTTTTACAGGCATCAATACAGTTATTATTTGGTTATTTAGAGAAAGAAGGGGCAATATACAAAGTTAAAGGAAATCATCGACCTGGTAGGCCATCCAGTCCAACCCCATTCTGCCAAGAAGCAGGAAAATCGCATTGAAAGCACCCCCAACAGATGGCCATCCAGCCTCTGTTTAAAAGCTTCCAAAGAAGGAGCATCCATCACACACCGGGGCAGAGAGTTCCACTGCTGAATGGGTCTCACAGTGAGGAAGTTCAGCCTAATCTTCTTCAGGCTAAACATGCCCAGCTCTTTAAGCCGCTCCTCATAGGGCTTGTTCTCCAGATCCCTGATCATTTTAGTCCCCCTCTTCTGGACACATTCCAGCTTGTCAATATCTCTCAATAATTGTGATGCCAAGAATTGGACACAATATTCCAGGTGTGGTCTAACCAAAGCAGAATAGAGCATGGGGAGCATGACTTCTCTAGATCTAGACACTAGACTCCTATTGATGCAGGCTATTGGCTTTTTTGCCACCATATCATATTGTGGGCTCATGTTTAACTTGTCCCAAGATCTTTTTCACACGTACTGCTCTTGAGCCATGAAACCGCTGGGAGAGGTAATCCTGAGTTTTGGAGTGCGGTGCCATCTCTACACAGATGACACCCAATTCCACTACTCTTTTCCATCTGACTCCAAGGAAGCCCCGAGGATACTGGACCAGTGCCAGGCTGCTGTAGCGACTTGGATTAGGGAGAATAAGCTGAGGGTCAATCCTGACAAGACAGAAGTCCTCCAGGTCAGTTGCTCGGCCGACCAGGGTATTGGGTGGCAACTTGTGCTGGACGGGGTTGCACTCCCCCTGAAATCACAGGTCCGCAGTTTGGGGGTCCACCTAGACTCAGTGCTGACGCTTTAATTCCGCTGCTGTTATGAATCGTAAGGTAAATATCTGATATGCAGAATGTGTTTTTATTCACTGGACCAAATTTGGCACAAATACCCGATACACCCAAATTTACTTACTTATTAGGCAGTCCCTCGTGGCTCGAGGATGAGGGTCTTCCAGATGTGGTGTCTTGGCGGTGGGTCTGCAGATGGCTGTGGAGCCCTAGTCTTGACCCACATGTTCTCCCGCATTGAGGACATCGGTTTCCACGTGGCAATGATCTTCACTGCCCAAATTTGAATACCAGTGGGGCTGGGGAGTTAATTTTGTCATTTGGGAGTTGTAGTTGCTGGGATTTATACTTCACCTCAAATCAAAGAGCAGTCTGACCTCCACCAACGATTGAATTGAATCAAACTTGGCACAAATAACTCCCATAACTAACAGCAGATACTCGAAGGGTTTAGTAGGCATTGACCTTAAGTTTTGGAGTTGTAGTTCACCTACATCCAGAGAGGACTGTGGACTCAGGCTATGATGGATCTGGACCAAACTTGGTACGCATACTCAGTGTAGCCAAATGTGAACACTGGCGGAATTTGGGGAGAATAGAGCTTGGCATTTGGGAGTTGTAGTTACTGGGATTCACCTACAATCAAAGAGCACTCTGAACCCAGCCCACAATGGATCTGCACCAAACTTGGCGCACTACCTACATGGCCAACATTGAATACTGGTGGGGTTGGGGGGCTGTTTTTGAATTCTGGAAGTTGTAGTTCACCAACACCGAAAAGGAAGAGAAGGACAGGCAGAGAGATCTTCAAAAGGGTTCCTAAGACCATCAGAAATATGTGTTTTATGATGGTCTTTGGTGACCCCTCTGAAAGCCCCCTTGCTGCCTCCCAAGGGCCCCGTCCCCTAGGTTGGGAAACACTGCCTTGTATCGACCTGCCTGGTCACCGAGATCTTCACGAGAGGCCCTTCCTTTGATCCCACGTCCATCTCAAGCTGGGTTGGTGGGAATGAGAGAGAGGGCCTTCTCGGTGTCTGCCCCTCAACTCTGGAACTCCCTCCTCAAGGAAGCCCAAATGGCCCCCTCCTTGCTGTTGTCCTTACTGCAGAAGGCTAAAACTTTTTTATTCAGGCAGGCTTTTAAGAAGATTTTAAAGATCAATTCAGGTGGTGTTGTGGTTTTTAACATTGAGTATGTTTAATGTTTATTAAAGTTTATTTATTGTTATTATTAATGGTTTTATCTGGGAATTTTTAAATACCGTTTATATTTAGTTCTGTTTTAATGTCTGCATATTTTTATGTTTTAAATTGTATGCTGATGTTTTATGTTCAGCTGCTTTGAGTATCCATGAGGGAGATAAAGCGGGCTATAAATCAATATAATAATAATAATAATAATAATAATAATAATCTTTCACTTCTTTTGTAACCAGGTAAATGAGGATTCTATGGAGCCACCTCTTGAATGCAGTAAAGAAACCAATAACATAGGAAGAAATCCTCTCAAGGTGATGATCTTGCAGAATTCTTGATCCCACAGATAAGAAAGAAAAAAGGAATCAAGTATCTGTATTGCAATAAACACCCTTATTACTGTTGATATGGCGGAGAAACCCTATACATGCTTGGAGTGTGGAAAGAGTTTTGCTTGGAGTTCACTTCTACGTTCACATCAGAGGACTCACACTGGGGAAAAACCCTATAAATGCCTGGAGTGTAGAAAGAGTTTTGCTTGGAGTAAAAGCCTACGTTCACATCAGAGGACGCACACTGGGGAGAAACCCTATACATGCCTGGAGTGTGGACAGAGCTTCTCTCGGAATGGAAGTCTACATTCACATCAAAGAATTCACACTGGAGAGAAACCCTTTAAATGCTTGGAGTGTGCAATGAGCTTCACTCTCAGTTCAACTCTACGTAAACATCAAAGGACTCACACTGGGGAGAAACCCTATAAATGCCTGGAGTGTGGAATGAGCTTTACTGAGAATGGAACTCTACGTAGACATCAGAGGATTCACACTGGGGAGAAACCTTATAAATGCCTGGAGTGTGGACAGAGCTTCACTCATAGGGGAAATCTACATTTACATCAAAAGACTCACACTGGAGAGAAACCCTTTAAATGCTTGGAGTGTGGAGTGAGCTTCACTGAGAATGGAAGTCTACGTTCACATCAGAGGATTCACACTGGGGAGAAACCCTATACATGCCTGGAGTGTGGACAGAGCTTCACTCAGAATTCACATCTACGTACACATCAAAGGACTCACACTGGGCAGAAACCCTATAAATGCCTGGAGTGTGGAAAGAGCTTTACTGAGAATGGAACTCTACGTTCACATCAGAGGATTCACACTGGGGAGAAACCTTATAAATGCCTGGAGTGTGGAAAGAGTTTCACTGATAGGGGAAATCTACGTACACATCTAAGGACTCACACTGGGGAGAAACCCTTTAAGTGCCTGGAGTGTGGAAAGAGCTTCACTCAGAGTGGAATTCTACGTAGACATCAAAGGACTCACACTGGGGAGAAACCCTTTAAATGCCTGGAGTGTGGACAGAGCTTCACTCACAGTGGAAATCTACGTACACATCAAAGGACTCACACTGGAGAGAAGCCCTATAAATGCCTGGAGTGTGGACAGAGCTTCACTGAGAATAGAAGTCTACATTCACATCAAAGGATTCACACTGGGTAGAAACCCTTTAAATGCCTGGGGTGTGGAGAGAGCTTCACTGAGAATTAACATCTACGTTCACATCAGAAGACTCACACTGGGGAAAAACCATATAAATGCCTGGAGTGTGGGCAGAGCTTCACTCACAGTTCAACTCTACATTCACATCAAAGGACTCACACTGGGGAGAAACCCTTTAAATGCCTTGAGTGTGGAAAGAGCTTCTCTCTGAGCGGACATCTACGTTCACATCAAAGGACTCACACTGGGGAGAAACTCTTTAAATGCCTGGAGTGTGGACAGAGCTTCTCTCAGAGGTCAACTCTACATAAACATCAAATGATTCACACTGGGGAGAAACTCTTTAAATGCCTGGAGTGTGGAAAGAGTTTTGCTTGGAGTAAAAACCTACGTAGACATCAAAGGACTCACATTGGGGGGAAATAATATATATACTATAATAATGCATTAAAACTTCTTTTATAGACCACCGTCTCTCCCCATGGGGACTCAGGGCGGTTTACACAAAAACAAAAAATCTAGCATTCAATGCCCTATGTGAATACTAGCATCTTAAAAATAAAACAAAATAATAACATAAACTTATAACAAAAGATAAATTAAGATCAACATAAAAAAACAAAATATGAATAATCCAATAAACATAATTATACTGATAACATAATTGACAATTAAGGCACAGACCCTGAGGAAACGATCAAAATACCTAAAATGCTACCATGGTTGTTCTTTCTTATGTACCATAGCAGCAGTGGAGTACAAATAAATTAGCCTATACATGCCTGGAGTGTGGACACAGCGTTGCCCTGAGTGGAGATCTACACACACATCTGAGGGCTCACACTGGGGAGAAACCCTATGCATGCCTGGAGTGTGGACAGAGCTTCAGTGAGACTGGAAATCTACATATAGACATCAAAGGACTCACATTGGGGAGAAACCTGATAAATGCCTAGAGAGTGGACAGAGCTTCACTCAGAATGGAAGTATACATACACTTCAAAGGATTCACGTTGGGGAGAAACCCTAGACATGCCTAGAGTGTGGACAAAGCTTCAGCTGCAGATCAGGTCTAGGTTCACATCAGTGAACTCACCCTGGGGAGAAACCCTACGGCGTGTGAAAAGAGCTTCTTGGAGAGTTGAACTCTACGTAGACATAGCATTCACATTGGAGGGAACAGTGGTATCTGGCCCCAGAGACACTCTCTAAGAGAGCAAACTTTTCATGTTGCTGATACCCTTTTRCGACATACATCGTTTTGTGACATGATAATGTCAGGATTATTGAAAGTATGCATGTATGTTTTTCAATGTGTTTCAATATGTTTAACAATGATGTTCATATGTATTCCAAATGGATTCAGTTATGTTCAGTTGTATGCTAGAATTGTTGTTGCTAGGGGCAGAAAGAGTAAAGACCTTGACAGAAGTTAGATAAGATTTTTTCCTGCCTGGGAAGAAAAAGGGAGGATCCAGCCAGCCTGAGAAATGAGATAAGCAGATGGCCTGAGAACTGTTGTGTGCTGTGCTTTGTAGTGTTCATGATGTAGTCCGCTTGAAGTAGACCTGTCTTAAGATGTGCTAAGTAAACMTTGTTATTTTTGGAACTGAAATCTGCAGTTAGTCCTGTTTTGCGTCTGTGTGATCTGGTAACCTCAATTCCGCTGTGCATAGACCCCAAGGGTTTCACTCTGACAGATAATTCCGTTTAACTGGCATCCTGGAGGTTAAGATAAGGGTAACGGTCAAGGTTTTCTCCTGACATGAAGTCCAGTCGTGTCCGACTCTGGGACTCTGCGCTCATCTCCATTCCTGAGCTGAAGGGCTGGCGTGGTCTGTAGACAATTCCAAGGTCGGTTTAACCTGCTGTGCCACCGGGGAGGGTAAACCAACTCCATATAAGAGGTTCAAGATATGTATATAATATATAGATATATGCTCCATGTAATTTTTACTGTATTATAATCATAACAATAATGATTATAATATAACAACAACAACTCTATTTTTGTACCCAACCTCCATCTTGCCGAAGGGTCTCAGGGCGGCTTGCATATGACACAAAGTGCCTAAAACAACACAGGAGAATACAGAAAGTGAAACCAAGAGCATATGGATCAGCCTTTTAAACTCCGAAGAGCGCCCAAAAACCTATGGTGAGAGAACTGCCTTAAAACACGGCCAAGCTGTAACCGAGAACGAGGGAATATTAGTGCAAAGTGTAGCCAAGGAACAAGGGCACGGGATGAGAGCACAGGGCTGTCTAGATTCCTGCAAAGCTGCTCCATGTGGTTCGTCACAGAGATCATTATCAGCAGATTCTATTTCGGCTGCAATTAATAGTAGGAAAAAATAGAGCGTGAATAAGTTAATGGATAAAATGAAAAGAAGGAAATTTGGAAGGACTTTGTGGCACTTGGATTTTAGTAGTTTCCATTTTAATTACTATCGTTGCGTTTTAATTGAATATCTAATTAAGCTGGGTTTTGTCTTCTGTAAGTGTTGTTTATGCTTTGATATTGTGCCGTTACTAATATCGATATATTTTACTTGTAATTTACGTGTTTCACAGCACCAATATGTGCTGTTTTGTAAGGGGGTGGGGCATCAATAGTTATTATTTTCGAAGGCTTTCAAGGCTGGAATCACTGCGTTGTAGGTTTTTCGGGCTATGCGGCCATGTTATAGAAGCATTCTCTCCTGACGTTTCGCCTGTATCTATGGCAAGCATCCTCAGAGGTTGTGAGATCTCGCAGTTATTATTTGTTTATTTAAGAAAAGAGGGACAATAGAAGATATTTATTCTTTATTTACTTACAGTATTTATATTCCACCCTTCTTACCCTGAAGCGGACTCAGGGTAGATCACAATGCACATATACATGGCAAACATTCAATTCCATTAGACATACAACATATATAGACCGACTCAGAGGCAACTTAACATTCCATCTTTCCGGCCTCACTCAGACCTTGATGGAGTACTTCCTCATTCTTTTACATGCTGCTGGAAGGTTCTATGGTGTCGTAAATTAGTTAAATTAGCCTCCCCGCATAAAGCGGTACCTAAATTTCTTACTTGACAGATGCAACTGTCTTTCGGGCTGCATAGGTCAACAGCAAGCTAGACTATTAATGGTTGGGAGCTCATGCCAACCCGGGCTGGCTTCAAACTTGTGGCCTCTCGGTCAGTAGTGATTTAATGCAGCTGGCTACTAACTATCTGCTCCACAACCCTGCATTGATAAAAGAAATCGATGCAGATTCTGAAGGATCATCTGTTATTCCGCTCCGAGCGCCCCCGGGAGATAGAGCGGAACACAAATAAAATACTATTATTATTACTCTTGTTAGAGAAGATGTACTTTCTTCTCTTACTTCACTTCCTTCCTATGCAAAGGATATGTATAATGATCCTCTCCCTCTGCCATGGCTTGAAAGAGATACAATAGACTCATGTGCAGAATTAGTTCACTAACATGGTTCCACAATAATAATAATAATAATAATAATAATAATAATAATAAACGTGCGTTCCACCCTATCTCTCTCTCACACACACTGAGGGGACTTAGGGCAGATTCCAACATGAGAGCACAGCTGGTTAATCACCTGCAATAAATCACTGCCAAACGAAAGGTGGCAAGTTCGAAGCCCGAGTCAGGGTTGAGCTCCTGACTGTTAAATAGCCCAGCTTACTCTTCACCTAAGCAGCTGTGCTGTGAGTAGAGAAATTAAGGACTGCTTAAAGTGGGGAGGTTAATTTATGACACCATAAAAATGCCGGAGAGCAAGGAGGAAATGCTACGATTGAAAGACCTGGTGTCATAGTGGACAAAGCGACAACTTCCCTGTGGCCGCATTGAGCAACCTCCAGGATCCAAAGTAGAAGAAATTCCTGAATGACCTGTCTGTCTTGCATGTCAAAAACGGCATTGAATGTTTGCATTGTGTATGTGTGCATTGTGCTCCATCCTGAGTGAGAAGGGCAGAATATAAATACGGCTAAATAAGCAAATAAATAGCAATGGCAAACATTTGGTGCCTGCCTAAAACACAGAGTCAGGATGGTGTTCTGTGAGCGTAAGTCAACAGAGAGCTGAAATCCTCCTCCTGACATGGGAGTGAAATAGGGAAGGCCTGATCAGGGCAGAAAGGGGGAGACCCCGGGGAAGATGCGCTGTGTCCTCTGGGAATGGGATGTGGCCGGAAACAAGAGAAGGAGGGGGAGTGGGAAAGAGATCACGGGTCATAGACCACGGCTTTGGCAGGAAACCGTCAGAACTAGCTTTCGTTCCTTCCTGGTAAGACTGAATAATAAATGTGCATCCAAGGAGCCTCCTTGTGAGCGTGGTTGTATTCTAAAATCTGCCGGGACCTGACACACACGATATGAACATAAAATCCCGGGAAAAAAACCCCAAATATGAAAGTAACATTAAAACCTAACCTCAAATTAAAGCCTAACATCAGCAAATTAAACTTAAAATTATATAATAACATAAATATAAATAAAAACATTCACATTAGTGTGCAAAAACTAGCCAGGGTTCACAAAACGTTGTGAGTAGGTTAAACTACAAGAGAGGAGATTCCATCTGAATATGAGGAAGAACTTCCTGACTGTGAGAGCCGTTCAGCAGTGGAACTCTCTGCCCCGGAGTGTGGTGGAGGCTCCTTCTTTGGAAGCTTTTAAACAGAGGCTGGATGGCCATCTGTCAGGGGTGATTTGAATGCAATATTCCTGCTTCTTGGCAGAATGGGGTTGGACTGGATGATGGCCCAGGAGGGCTCTTCCAACTCTAGGATTCTATGATTCTATGTAGTCAAATGAGGTCATTGGGCCGGCGTGGACGAGGAATGCCCGGCACTGGTCTCTGCACCATCTAATCCTCCTCCTCCTCTCCATACGCTAGCTTGCAAAAGTCAGTCTGCAGCTGTTTTTTGAAGGAGAGGAGGGAGGGGGGCAGCTTGGTTTCTTTAGGGAAGGAGTTCCAGAGATGGTTGGTGGGGGGGGGGGGAGGCAGCATGGAGAAGACCCTCTCCCTTGTTCCCACCAGCCGTGCTTGGGATAATGGGGGTGGGAGCGAGAGCAGGGCCTCCTCCGATGACCACAGTGCCCGGGCTGGTTTGTCAGAGCAGATGCGATCAGTCAAGTTGCCTGGACCCAAGATGTAACTGTTAGTATGATATGAAAATTGCTTATAGTTTAAACTCTGTGATTTCAGTAATGCATGCGTTAGTACATAGAGATGTGTAGTATTGGTAGAACGTCGCTTTTGGAGGTTCCTGTGCTGGCCGGATGAAGAAGGGCTGACAAGAAAGGAAGGTGCTTCTTGCAGCGTGCTGAGATGTCAGCGGGTGTGATTGAAGGTTCTCTTGTCTATATATTGTGCAAATAATAAAGATCGTGTAAATAGTGAAGATGAGTGCTGCTTTCCAGCGAAAGCTGAATTGAAGGAGTCGTGTGTTTTCTACCACTTTGTGCCTTCAAGCAGAAGCTTGGAAGGTGGAAGAAACCGGGGATTCTCTGCAGCAACAGCAGGGGAGGCCTTGGAATCATAGCATCATAGAGTTGGAAGAGACCTCACGGGCCATCCAATCCAACCGCCTGCCAAGAAGCACCCCCAACAGATGGCCATCTAGACTCTGTTTGAAAGCCCCCAAAGAAGGCGCCTCCACCACACTTTGGGGAAGAGAGTTCCAGCTCTCCTTATAGTCAGGGAGTTCTTCTTTGTGTTCAGGTGGAATCTCCTCTCTTGTAGTTTGAAGCCATTGTTCCATTGCGTCCTAAAATCATAGAATCCTAGAGTTGGAAGAGACCCAATGGGCCATCATCCAGTCCAACCCCATTCTGCCAAGAAGCAGGAATATTGCACTCAAATCACCCCTGACAGATGGCCATCCAGCCTCTGCTTAAAAGCTTCCAAAGAAGGAGCCTCCACCACACTCCCTCTGGGGCAGAGAGTTCCACTGCTGAACGGCTCTCACAGTCAGGAAGTCCTTCCTCATGTTCAGGTGGAATCTCCTCTCCTGTAGTTTGAAGCCATTGTTCCATTGCGTCCTAAAGTCATAGAATCCTAGAGTTGGAAGAGACCCGATGGGCCATCATTCAGTCCAACCCCATTCTGCCAAGAAGCAGGAATATTGCACTCAAATCACCCCTGACAGATGGCCATCCAGACTCTGCTTAAAAGCATCCAAAGGAGGAGCCTCCACCACACTCCCCCTGGGGCAGAGAGTTCCACTGCTGAACGACTCTCACAGTCAGGAAGTTCTTCCTCATGTTCAGGTGGAATCTCCTCTCTTGTAGTTTGAAGCCATTGCTCCATTGCGTCCTAGTCTCTCTCCAGGGAAGCAGAAAAGAAGCTTGCTCCCTCCTCCTCCTCCTCCCTGTGGCTTCCTCTCACGTATTTATACATGGATAGCATGTCTCTTTTCAGCTTTCGCTTCTGCAGGCTAAACATGCCCAGTAGCTCCTTAAGCCGCTCCTCATAGGGCGTGTTCTCCAGGCCTTGAATCATTTTAGTCGCCCTCTTCCTCTGGACACATTCCAGCTTAGGGTCAACACCTCCCTTCAGCTGTGGTGCCCAGAACTGGACACAATACTCCAGGTCAAGTGGTCTGGCCAAAGCGGCATAGAGCATGGGGAGCAGGACTTCTTCCCCGGATGTAGGCCCTCTGCTCCTGGAGGGACCACCCAGGACGCGCCTGGAGCTCCTTTGCCCTACCTTGAGGGCACTTCCGGGTGTTAATCTGCCGTGATGGGAGCTGTAGTCCGCCCCCAACCTTGCGCGTCCTGTAACATTAAAAGGGAAACGAGGAGTCCTTCTACTAACCGGGGCGGGCGTGAGGGATGAGGATGAGGATGATGATGGCGGGCCCGCTCGGCAGGGCTGCCGCGGAGAAGGCCGAAACCAGGCCTAGAGCGGAAGGGGCGGGGCCATGGGGCAGTCTCCAGGGCAGAGCCGCGCCCTGATTGGCCCTCAGGATGATGGGCGGGAAAGCGCTGAGGGAGGGAAGGACGGTGGGCGGGGCTACGCTGAGGGGAGAAGAAGAAGAAGCCCGGCGCCATTTTGTGCCAGTCCCAGTCAGGGAAGGCCGCGGAGAAGGAGGAGGAGGAGGAGGAGGGCGAGGAGGGCGAGCGCGGCGACCCTTGTCGAAGTCAGCCAGTCAGTCAGTCCGCCTCTTTTCGTGTGGGAACCACCTAAGCCAGGCTGCCCCGCGGGGGGCCTCTCCCACCCACCCACGTCCAGGAGGTGAGCCTGAGGGGCCGCGGCCTAGTCCTCCAAGGGGGCCAGGTGTGTGTGTGTGTGTGGCAGGGGGAGGGGGGAGGAGCCCCGCCTGTCTTCCCGAGTGATTGGCAGGCGAGGAGAGGCCGGGAGGGAGGGAGTGGGCGGGGCCTGGGGGGAGGGGGCGGAGCTGCTCGGTGGTGGCCCCTCCCTGCTGGACGATCACACACAGAGAGAGAGAGATCTATTGTCGAAGGCTTTCCTGGCTGGAATCACTGGGTTGTTATAGGTATTTCCGGGCTATAGAGCCATGTTCAAGAGGCATTTCTCCTGACGTTTCGCCTGCATCTATGGCAAGCATCCTCAGAGGTTGAGGTCTGTTGGAAGCCAGGAAAATGGGGTTTATATATCCGTGGAATGATGTCCAGGGTGGGAGAAAGAACTCTTGTCTGCTGGAGGCAGGTGGGAATGAGAGGAAACAACAAGGACATCTAATCACCTCTCAACGAAAGATAGCTCCAGGCACTGCCAGGCAATCAAATGCTAATCAAGGCGGTCGGTTGAAACATAGGAACCAGGAAAATGGGGTTTATATATCCGTGGAATAATGTCCAGGGTGGGAGAAAGAACTCTTGTCTG
The DNA here is from genome assembly GCF_025583915.1 of Anolis sagrei ordinatus. Classification (NCBI taxonomy): domain Eukaryota; kingdom Metazoa; phylum Chordata; class Lepidosauria; order Squamata; family Anolidae; genus Anolis; species Anolis sagrei. Next base: position 280,933,516 of record NW_026846588.1, on the reverse strand, counting down.
CTGGAGCTGGGTGTGAATGAGAGGAAACCAACAAGGACATCTAATCTAATCACCTCTCAACGAAAGATAGCTCCAGGCACTGCCAGGCAATCAAATGCTAATCAAGGCTGTCGGTTGAAACATAGGAACCAGGAAAATGGGGTTTATATATCCGTGGAATAATGTCCAGGGTGGGAGAAAGAACTCTTGTCTGCTGGAGGCAGGTGGGAATGAGAGGAAACAAACAAGGACATCTAATCACCTCTCAACGAAAGATTGCTCCAGGCACTGCCAGGCAATCAAATGCTAATCAAGGCGGTCGGTTGAAACATAGGAACCAGGAAAATGGGGTTTATATATCCGTGGAATGATGTCCAGGGTGGGAGAAAGAACTCTTGTCTGCTGGAGGCAGGTGGGAATGAGAGGAAACCAACAAGGACATCTAATCACCTCTCAACGAAAGATAGCTCCAGGCACTGCCAGGCAATCAAATGCTAATCAAGGCGGTCGGTTGAAACATAGGAACCAGGAAAATGGGGTTTATATATCCGTGGAATGATGTCCAGGGTGGGAGAAAGAACTCTTGTCTGCTGGAGGCAGGTGGAATGAGAGGAAACCAACAAGGACATCTAATCTAATCACCTCTCAACGAAAGATAGCTCCAGGCACTGCCAGGCAATCAAATGCTAATCAAGGCGGTCGGTTGAAACATAGGAACCAGGAAAATGGGGTTTATATATCCGTGGAATAATGTCCAGGGTGGGAGAAAGAACTCTTGTCTGCTGGAGCTGGGTGTGAATGAGAGGAAACCAACAAGGACATCTAATCTAATCACCTCTCAACGAAAGATAGCTCCAGGCACTGCCAGGCAATCAAATGCTAATCAAGGCTGTCGGTTGAAACATAGGAACCAGGAAAATGGGGTTTATATATCCGTGGAATAATGTCCAGGGTGGGAGAAAGAACTCTTGTCTGCTGGAGCTGGGTGTGAATGAGAGGAAACCAACAAGGACATCTAATCTAATCACCTCTCAACGAAAGATAGCTCCAGGCACTGCCAGGCAATCAAATGCTAATCAAGGCGGTCGGTTGAAACATAGGAACCAGGAAAATGGGGTTTATATATCCGTGGAATAATGTCCAGGGTGGGAGAAAGAACTCTTGTCTGCTGGAGGCAGGTGGGAATGAGAGGAAACAAACAAGGACATCTAATCACCTCTCAACGAAAGATTGCTCCAGGCACTGCCAGGCAATCAAAGGCTAATCAACGCAGTCGGTTGAAACATAGGAACTAGGAGGGGGCGTGGCTGCGCAGCGGTGGCCCCTCCCTGCTGGAGGATCACACACACAGAGAGAGAGAGAGAGAGAGAGATGTTTTGTCGAAGGCTTTCCTGGCCAAAATCACTGGGTTGATGTAGGTATTTTCGGGCTATATGGCCATGTTCTAGAGGCATTTTCTCCTGACGTTTCGCCTGCATCTATGGCAAGCCTCCTCAGAGGTAGTGAGGTCTCTTCGAACTAGGAAAACCAGGTTTATCTATCTGTGGAATAATGTCTAGGGTGGGAGAAAGAACTCTTGTCTGCTGGAGGCAGGTGGGAATGAGAGGAAACAAACAAGGACATCTAATCACCTCTCAACGAAAGATTGCTCCAGGCACTGCCAGGCAATCAAATGCTAATCAACGCAGTCGGTTGAAACATAGGAACTAGGAAAATGGGGTTTATATATCTGTGGAATGACCAGGGTGAGACAAAGGACTCTTGTCTGCTGGAGGTAGGTGTGAATGAGAGGAAACAAATAAGGACATCTAATCTAATCACCTCTCAACGAAAGATTGCTCCAGGCACTGCCAGGCAATCAAATGCTAATCAAAGCGGTCAGTTGAAACATAGGAACTAGGAGGGGGTGGGGCTGCGTGGCGGTGGCCCCTCCCTGCTGGAGGATCACAGAGAGAGAGAGAGAGAGATGTCTTGTCGAAGGCTTTCCTGGCCGGAATCCCTGGGTTGATGTAGGTTTTGTCGGGCTATATGGCCATGTTTAGGACGGGCTATACGGCCACCGGGATTGTGGCGCAGCTGGCTGAGTGTCAGCTGCATTAACATCACTCTGACCAAAAGGTCATGAGTTCGAAGCCAGCCCGGGCTGGAGTGGGTGTCCAGCCATTGTGTAGCCCGTTGTCGACCTTTGCAACCCGAAAGACAGTTGCATCTGTCAAGTAGGAAAATAAGGAAAATAAGTAGGAAAAAAATGGGGTTTATATATCCGTGCAATAATGTCCAGGGTGGGAGCTAGGTGGGAATGTTTCAAAACATAAGGTTTGCTATTATCTGCGGCTTCTGGCATCTGTGTGGACTTTTGGAGCATATCCCCAGTGGAATTCCCCTGATGGACCTCCCCAACAACCACCAGGTCCGACTCCACAGAGAAGCCATTGAAATCCACAAGAAGCAGGTGGGGAACGTCAACAGCCATCAATAGAAAGGAGGAAACGATGAACATGAACACAATCTGGCTCCCAGTATTAAAAAAAAACAAACTCTAAAATCAGGACAGTGAATAAAGAACAACGCTCAAAAAGCAGGGCAATTCCAGACAGGAGACAATCAGGGCCAGCTAACACCTCCCAAGAAAGGATCCCCCCAGGCAGGAAGAAGCCAGGCTTTGAAGCTGCTAATCTATTTATTTATGTATTTATTATTTATTTACTGCATTTGTTGACCGCCGTTCTCAGCCCTAGGGCCATAGATGCAAGCTGGCCAATGGCAACGTTCACACTGTTGTTGGCTATGTTCAGTGCCTACCTGTGTGACCATCTACGAACCCACGCGATCTCTTCCATTGTCCGGAGAGGTCCTGCTCCCGCCCCCTTCGCAGGCGCGACTGGTGGGGACGAGGGAGAGGGCCTTTTCTATGGTGGCTCTTCAACTCTGGAACTCGCTCCCCAAGGATATTAGGCAGGCCCCACATTGGCAGCCTTTAGGAGGAGCTTGAAAACATGCTTGTTCCATGTTCTGACCAATGTGCTGCCAAATGTCCTCTGAAGCGCTTTCTTTTACCTGTGGGGTCAACCAACCCTACCTTACCCTCTACAAACCCCGGTTAGATTCATTTTACTGCTGCTCACACCGAGTGTTTTACATTTTCTAATCTATTAGATTTGGCCCTGCCCACCGTGTTGGACCCTTTTGTTTTTACATTGTTTTTGTTTTATTCCTGATGTGTTATTTATAATGGTTTTGTATTGTATTTTTATTACTTCTTTTTTTCCTTCTATTTTATGTTATTTCTGTGTTGATTTACTGATGTATGTATTGCCGGGCTTGGCCTCACGTAAGCTGCCCCGAGTCCCTTTGGGAGATGGTGGAGGGCTATACAGAAAGTGTTACCATTATTATTTATTATTATTATAACTACACCTCCCAGAATGCAAGGTCAGTACCCGTCACCCCCCCCCCCCCGGTATGTTCAGTTGGGCATGAGGGTTCTCTGTGCCAAGTTTGGTCTTGCTTCATTGTCGGGGGCGGGGGGCAGTCACCATTTCTCTGGATGCGGGGGAACTACAGCTCCCAAAAATCAAGGTCAGTTCCCTCCCAAACCCCTCCAATATGTTCAGTTGGTCATGAGGGTTCTCTACGCCAAGTTTAAGTCCAGTCCATTGTTGGGGTGGGGGCACTTACAGTTTCTCTGGGTGCGGGTGAACTTTAACTCCCAAAATGAATGGCAATTCCCTCCAAATCCCTCCAGTATATTCAGTTAGTCATCGGGTCTGTATCCCAAGTGTGGTCCAGGTCAGTCATACGTAGGGGTCGCATTCATCTGTGGAAGAGGTCGACAGTACTGCATCTGTGTTCCATCCTCCCCCAAGGCTCAGCTAGATGTAAGTGGGTCATTGGGGGCCTGTGTCCAGGTCCATCATTGGGGGGGTTCGCAGTGGTCCCTGGAGGAAGGTGAAGGGACCACAAATCACATTGTCTATGTTCCACCCCCCACCCCCAAACCTCACCAGGACGTAACACGGGTAATGTGGGATCTGTGTCCCAGGTTTGGACTAGGTCCATCATTAGTGGGGTTGCAGTGGTTTGTGGAGGCGGGGGCCAAAGCGGGTGAAGGTACTGCAAACACCATCATCCGTGATCCATCCTCCTCCAAACCTCACCAGGACATAAAGTGGGTCATGAGGAGGGGCTGTGCGCCAACTGTGGTCCAGGTCCCTCATTTGTGGGGGTTGCGGTGGTTTGTGGAAGCACGGGCTGAAGTGGGTGAAGGTACTGCAAACACCATCATCCGTGATCCATCCTCCCCTCAAACCTCACCAGGACAGAAGTGTCTTAACATGAAAGCATCAGCATACAATTTATAACGTACCAATTTGCAAACATGACATGCAAACAAATCAAAGTACCCCTGCAGATGGCCATCCAGCCTCTGTTTAAAAGCATCCAAGGAAGGAACTTCCACTGGGCCCTGAGGCAGAGAGTTCCACTGCTGACCAGGTCTCCCATGTGGCCATCTACACAAATGGCCAGCCACTACCAGAAGGGACAGAGAGTTTCATCTATGCTGATGATCGTGCCATTACAGCTCAAGCAGGGAGCTTTGAGATGGTTGAACAGAAGCTCTCCGAAGCTCTAGGTGCTCTTACTGCCTATTACAGGGAAACCAACTGATCCCTAATCCATCTAAAACACAGACATGTGCCTTTCACCTTAAGAACAGACAAGCATCCCGAGCTCTGAGGATTACCTGGGAAGGAATCCCACTGGAGCATTGCAGCACACCCAAATACCTGGGAGTCACCCTGGACCGTGCTCTGACCTACAAGAAGCACTGCCTGAACATCAAGCAAAAAGTGGGTGATAGAAACAATATATACGAAAGCTGACTGGCACAACCTGGGGATCACAACCAGACACAGTGAAGACATCTGCCCTTGCGCTATGCTACTCTGCTGCTGAGTATGCATGCCCAGTGTGGAACACATCTCACCACACTAAAACAGTGGATGTGGCTCTTAATGAGACATGCCGCATTATCACGGGGTGTCTGTGCCCTACACCACGGGAGAAATTATACTGCTTAGCCGGTATTGCACCACCTGGCATCCGCCGGGAAGTAGCAGCCAATAGTGAAAGGACCAAGGCAGAGACATCTCCAGCTCATCCCTGTTTGGGTATCAGCCAGCACGTCAACGACTTAAATCTAGAAATAGTTTTCTAAGATCTACAGAGACACTCGCTGGAACACCTCAGCAAGCGATAGTCCAAAAGTGGCAGGCTCAAACCCAGAACCTCAATCAATGGCTGATACCAAATGAGAGACTCCCCCTGGGCACACAGAAAACTGGGCGACTTGGAAGGCGCTGAACAGACTGCGCTCTGGCTACACGAGATGCAGAGCCAACCTTCAGAAATGGGGCTACAAAGTGGAATCCACGACATGCGAGTGTGGAGAAGAGCAAACCACTGACCACCTGCTGCAATGCACCCTGAGCCCTGCCACATGCACAAGGGAGGACCTTCTTGCAGCAACACCGGAAGCACTCTAAGCTCGAGGTTAATAATAATAATAATAATAATAATAATAATAATAATAATCTTTATTTATTACCCCGCCACCATGTCCCCAATGGGGACTTGGAGCGGCTTACATGAGGCCAAGCCCAAATGACAATTACAATAAAGAAAAGCCAAAAACACAAACCGAAAATGCGAACAACAAACAATAACATCATAGTTCCATAAAACACATGAATACATAACAATATTTTAAAAAATATGCACAGGCACAATAATAATGGGCGGGCAACCTGTAGTAATTAAATGGACAAACTGATTAAAACGAATTAAAAACTCGGTGAGATAAAAGAGGAAAGCAGGTAATTTACGGAGGAGGGCTCCTTTTAGCGAGGGTTGTGGAATCAAGGTTTCCCATCAGGGGGACGTAGACTCCAGTGACAGAACTTTGAGGCAGAGCAATCGTGAGATTATATACCTACTCATCAAAGGTGCAGCAGCGGAAGAGCCAGGTTTTAAGGTTCTTTTTGAAAATTTCTAGGGAAGGGGCTTTCCTAAATCCTCCAGGCAGTGAGTTCCAAAGTCGGGGAGCCACAGTGGAAAAGGCTCTCTCCCTTGTACTCACTAGGCACGAGTTGGAAGAGACCTCATGGGCCATCCAGTCCAACCCCATTCTGCCAAGAAGCAGGAATATTGCATTCAAATCCCCCACAGATGGCCATCCAGCCTCTGTTTAAAAGCTTCCAAAGAAGGAGCCTCCACCACACTCCGGGGCAGAGAGTTCCACTGCTGAACGGCTCTCACAGTCAGGAAGTTCTTCCTCATGTTCAGATGGAATCTCCTCTCTTGTAGTTTGAAGCCATTGTTCCATTGCGTCCTAGTCTCCAGGGAAGCAGAAAGGAAGCTCCCTCCCTCCTCCTCCCTGTGGCTTCCTCTCACATATTTATACATGGCTATCATATCTCCTCTCAGCCTTCTCTTCTTCAGGCTAAACATGCCCAGCTCCTTAAGCCGCTCCTCATAGGGCTTGTTCTCCAGACCCTTGATCATTTTAGTCGCCCTCCTCTGGACACATTCCAGCTTGTCAATATCTCTCTTGAATTGTGGTGCCCAGAATTGGACACAATATTCCAGGTGTGGTCTAACCAAGGCAGAATAGAGTGGTAGCATTACTTCCTTAGATCTAGACACCAGGCTCCTCTTGATGCAGGCCAAAATCCCATTGGCCTTTTTTGCTGCCACATCACATTCCTGGATCATGTTAACTTGTCCACGAGGACTCCAAGATCTTTTTCACACGTACTGCTCTCGAGCCAGGCATCGCCCCCCATTCTGTATCTTTGCATTTCGTTTTTCCTGCCAAAGTGGAGTACCTTGCATTTGTCACTGTTGAACTTCATTTTGTTAGTTTTGGCCCATCTCTCTAATCTGTCAAGATCGTTTTGAATCCTGCTCCTGTCCTCTGGAGTATTGGCTCTCCCTCCCAATTTGGTGTCGTCTGCAAACTTGATGATCCTGCCTTCTAGTCCTTCATCCAAGTCATTAATAAAGATGTTGAACAGGACCGGGCCCAGGACGGAACCCTGCGGCACTCCACTTGTCACTTCTTTCCAGGATGAAGAGGAAGCATTGGGGAGCACCCTCTGGGTTCGTCCATTTAACCAATTCCAGATCCACCTCACCGTAGTTTTGCCTCGCCCACATTGGACTAGTTTCCTTGCCAGAAGGTCATGGGGGACCTTGTCAAAGAAGGCCTTCCTGAAATCCAGGTACGCTACACCCACGGCATCATTCCCCGCATCTACCCAGCTTGTAGCTCTATCGAAGAAAGAGATCAGATGAGTCTGGCATGACTTGTTTTTGATAAATCCATGTTGACTATTAGCAATGACCGCATTTGTTTCTAAGTGTTTGCAGACCACTTCCTTAACAATCTTTTCCAGAATCTTGCCTGGTATCGACGTGAGGCTGACCGGACGGTAGTTGTTTGGGTCATCCTTTTTTCCCTTCTTGAAGATTGGGACCACATTGGCCCTCCTCCAATCTGCTGGAACTTCTCCCGTTCTCCAAGAACTCTCAAAGAGGGTTGCCAATGGTTCCGAAATGACTTCCGCTAGTTCCTTCAATACTCTGGGGTGTAGTTGATCTGGCCCTGGGGACTTGAACTCATTAAGAGCGGCCAGGTATTCCTGGACGACTTGTTTCCCAATTTGGGGTTGGATGTCCTCTAATCCCTCATCCACACCATCTTGCTGAGGTTGAAGATGACCTTTTTGTGAGAAAACTGAGGCAAAGAAGGCATTAAGTAGTTCTGCCTTTTCCCTATCCCCTGTCAGCATTGCCCCATCTTCTTCTCGAAGAGGCCCTATCTTTTTGTTTTTCCTTTTTCTACTGACATAAGAAAAGAATCCCTTTTTATTATTTGTAATGTCCCTAGCAAGCCTGAGCTCGTTCTGTGCTTTAGCCTTGTGGACCTTTTTCCTACAGGTGTTTGTTTGAATTCTTTTTTCGTGATTTCTCCCTTTTTCCACTTCTTGTGCATGATTGGAGGGCCTGAGATGGTACATGGCGGGAGATACGGTCACAAAGGTAGGCGGGTCCCAAACTGTTTAGGGCTTTGTAAATGATAACCTGCACCTTGAATTGGGACCAGAAAATAAACGGCAGCCAGTGAAGCCCCTTAAACAGGAGGATGATGGTCTTCCAGAAGTGGTGTCTTGGCAGTGGGTCTGCAGATGGCTGTGGAGCCCTAGTCTTGACCCACATTGAGGACATTGGTTTCCAGGTGGCAATGATCTTCACTGCCCAAATTTGAATACCAGTGGAGTTGGGAGGATTGATTTTGTCATTTGGGAGTTGTAGTTCCTGGGATTTATAATTCACCTTCAATCAAAGAGCGTTCCGAACTCCACCAACGATGGAATTGAATCAAACTTGGCACAAAGAACTCCCATAACAAACAGCAAATACTGGAAGGATTTAGTAGGCATTGACCTTGAGTTTGAGTTGTAGTTCACCTACATCCAGAGAGGTCTGTGGACTCAAGCAATGATGGATCTGGACCAAACTTGGTACTCATCCTCAGTATACCCAAATGTGAACACTGGTGGAATTTGGGGAGAATAGAGCTAGGCATTTGGGAGTTGTAGTTACTGGGATTCACCTACAAACAAAGAGCATTCTGAACCCAGCCCACAATGGATCTGCACCAAACTTGGCACACTACCTACATTGAATACTGGTGGGATTGGGGGGCTGTTTTTGAATTCTGGAAGTAGTAGTTCACAAACACCAAAAAGGAAGAGAAGAACAGGCGGAGAGATCTTCAAAAGGGTTCCTAAGACCCTCAGAAATATGTGTTTTATGATGGTCTTTGGCGACCCCTCTGAAAGCCCCCTTGCTGCCCCCCAAGGGTCCCGCCACCTGGGTTGAGAAACACTGCCTTATATGGACCTGCCTGGGCACTGAGTTCTTCAGGAGAGGCCCTTTCCTTGGTCCCACTTCCATCTCAAGCTTGGTTGGTGGGAATGAGAGAGAGGGCCTTCTCGGTGTCTGCCCCTCGACTCTGGAACTCCCTCCTCATGGAAGCCAAAATGGCCCCCTCCTTACTATTTTCCTTATTGCAGCAGGCTAAAACTTTTTTTATTCGGGCAGGCTTTTAAAGAAGAAGATTTTAAAGATCAATTCAGGGGGTGTTGTGGTTTTTAACCTTGAGTATGTTTTAATGGTTTTATCTGGGAATTCTTAAATACCGTTTATATTTAGTTCTGTTTTAATGTCTGCATATTTTTATATTTCAAATTGTATGCTGATGTTTTATGTTCAGCTGCTTTGAGTATCCACAAGGGGAGATAAAGCAGGCTATAAATCAGTATAATGATAATAATAATAATGATGATAATAATAATAATAATAATCTTTCACTTCTTTCTTAACCAGGTAAATGAGAATTCTATGGAGCCACCTCTTGAATGCAGTAAAAAAAAATAATATAAGAAGAAATCCTCTCAAGATGATGATTTTGCAGAATTCTTGACCTCGCAGATAAGAAACAAAAAGGAATCAAGCATCCGTATTGCAATTAAACACACTTATTACTGTTGATATGGCAGAGAAAACCTATGCAGGTTTAGCCTGTGGGCAGAGCTCCACCCACAGTTCAGGTCTACGTTCACATCAAAGGACTCACACTGGGGAGAAACCGTACAAATGCCTTGAGTGTGGAAAGGGTTTCGCTCGGAGTTCACTTCTACGTTCACATCAAATGATTCACACTGGAGAGAAACCCTATACATGCCTGGAGTGTGGACAGAGCTTCACTGAGAATGGAAGTCTACGTAGACATCAAAAGACTCACACTGGGGAGAAACCCTTTAAATGCCTGGAGTGTGGAAAGAGTTTTGCTTGGAGTACAAACCTACGTTCACATCAAAGGACTCACACTGGGGAGAAACCCTTTAAATGCCTGGAGTGTGGACAGAGCTTCACTCAGAGTTCACATCTACGTTCACATCAGAAGACTCACACTGGGGAGAAACCCTTTAAATGCCAGGAGTGTGGACAGAGCTTTGCTAATAATTCAAGCCTACATTCACATCAAAGGACTCACACTGGGGTTAAACCTTATAAATGCCTGGAGTGTGGAAAGAGCTTCTCTCAGAGTGGACATCTACGTTCACATCAAAGAATTCACACTGGGGTTAAACCCTATACATGCCTGGAGTGTGGACAGAGCTTCTCTCAGAATGGAAGTCTACGTTTACATCAGAGGACTCACACTGGGGAGAAACCCTTTAAATGCCTGGAGTGTGGAAATAGCTTCACTCAAAATTCACATCTACGTTCACATCAAAATACTCACACTGGGGTGAAACCCTATAAATGCCTAGAGTGTGGAAAGAGCTTCTCTCAGAATTCACATCTACGTTCACATCAAAAGAATCACACTGGGGTGAAACCCTATAAATGCCTAGAGTGTGGAAAGAGCTTCGCTCACAGTTCAACTCTACGTAAACATCAAAGGACTCACACTGGGGAGAAACCCTTTAAATGCCTGGAGTGTGGAAATAGCTTCGCTCACAGTTCAACTCTACGTAAACATCAAAGGACTCACACTAGGGAGAAACCCTTTAAATGCCTGGACTGTGGAGAGAGCTTCACTAAGAATGGAAGTCTACATTCACATCAAAGGACTCACACTGGGGTGAAACCCTATGAATGCCTGGAGTGTGGAAAGAGCTTCTCTCAGAGTGGACATCTACGTTTACATCAAAGAATTCACACTGGGGAGAAACCCTATACATGCCTGGAGTGTGGACAGAGTTTCACTCTGAGTGGACATCTTCGTTCACATCAAAGAATTCACACTGGGGAGAAACCCTATAAATGCCTGGAGTGTGGAAAGAGCTTCTCTCAGAGCTTCTCTCTACGTTCACATCAAAGAATTCACACTGGGGAGAAACCCTATACATGCCTGGAGTGTGGAAAGAGTTTCGCTCAAAGTTCACATCTACGTAGACATGAAAGGATTCACACTGGGGAGAAACCCTATACATGTCTGGACTGGAAAGAGTTTCGCTCAAAGTTCACATCCACGTTCACATCAGAGGACTCACACGGGGGAGAAACCCCATAAATTCCTGCAGTGTGGTAAGAGTTTTGCTGAGTGATATATAATATAATAATGTAATAAAACTTTCTTTATAGACCGCCGTCTCTCCCAAAGGGGACTCAGGGCAGTTTACACACAAAAAAATCAAACATTTAATGCCCAATGTAAATACTAAGATCTTTAAAATAATACAAAATAATAAAAAACTTATAACAAAAGAAAAAATAACATCAAAATAAAATCTGAGTAATCAAATAAACATAATTATACTCATAACATAATAAACAAGACATAGACCCTGATAAAACAATTAAAGTGCAAATACATTGGGCTATACATCCCTGGAGTGTGGATGGAGCTTCACTGAGACTGGAAATCTACATAGACATCAAAGGATTCATACTGGGTAGAAACCCTATACATGCCTAGAGTATGGACAAAGCTTCAGCTGCAGTTCAGGTCTATGTTCACATCAATGAACCCACACTGGGGAGAAACCCTAGAAACCCATAGCGTGTGAAAAGAGCTTCTCGGAGAGTTGAACTCTACATAGACACTGAATTCACACTGGAGAGAACGGTGGTACCTGACCCCAGAGACACTCTCTAAGACAGAGTTTTCCAAACTTTTAATGATGGTTATACACTTTTTATACATACATCCTTTTGTGACATGATCAATCGGTTTAACTAGCATACCGGAGGGTAAACCAAGAGGTTTAGTCGATATATATATATAAAATGCTCTTTTCGTTTTGAGTGACATAACTCAAAATCTGCTGGACAAATTGCTGCCACAAGACACCTACTAACTCAAGGAGTGACCATCCCTTAAAAAAAGATTTTGTCTTTTGGGAGTTGTTGTTGCTGAGATTTATAGTAAACCTACAACCAAAGAGCATTCTGAACCCCACCAATGATAGAATTGGGCCAAACTTCCCACACAGAATTCCATGACCCACAGAAAATACTGTATTGTTGAAGGCTTTCATGGCTGGAATCACTAGGTTCTTGTGGGTTTTTTCGGGCTATATGGCCATGTTCTAGAGGCATTTTCTCCTGACGTTTCGCCTGCATCTATGGCAAGCATCCTCAGAGGTAGTGAGGTCTCAGCTACTCATGTAAATACTGTGTTTTTAGTGGTCTTTGGTGACCTTTTTCACACACCCTTGTGACCCCCCCCCCCCCCCGGCCAGGGGTCCTGACCCCCAGGTTGAGAAATGCTGCCTGAAGGCCATCCAGTCTAACTCCCTTCACCAGGGCGAGAAAACATGATCTAAGCCCTCCTGACAAAGAGCCATCCAGCCATAGATATAGAGATATAGGATACACACAGACACAGATATAGTATCATAGATTTGGAAGGGACCCCGAAAGAAGGAGAATGATATGTGGCATTGCACTCGCCCTGAAATCCAACATGCCACCTATCACACCCAGCACTTTTTAATCTGTACCCATATTTGGCCCAGCCTTGGGTTTTTACTGTGTTATGATGTAATGTTTTGTTGATATTGTTTTATGTTTTTGATTTGCTTTGAGTTGTATTGTTTTATGCTGTTGTTGTGTTGAGGCCTTGGCCTTTGTAAGCCGCATCAAGTCCTTCGGGAGATGCTAGCGGGGAACAAGTAAAGTTTAATAATAATAATAATAGTAATAATAATAATAATGTTCCAGAGCAGGCAGACCAGACAATCTCCACATCAACACTGACAAAGAAATAACAAAAAATACTGTGGCAGGAACTTGTTAGTATATGTATATAATACAATATAATATAACATAAAAATATATAGATATAAGCTTCATATAATTCTTACTGTACAATAATGATAACTGTGCTGTTTTCTGGCATTGTCTATATCTGCCGCTTCTGTGTCTGTTCATTTGTATTGTGCTTCTGTCGCCCACTTGTCGATGGATGTCCAGAATCCGCAGCATCCACCGCGGCCCTTTTTATCCTGGGCGATGACCGAGCCAGTAGAGACTTTGTTTTGGTTTGATTCTCCAGAGTGCTAATGGGTTCGGCGCTCTTAGTTCCACTACTCAGCCGAGACCTCTCTGGCTTGGTTGGACCTGCTGGGAGTGACACTCCTGCCAGCACAGCTCTCAGCATCCTTGGAGCAGTTAAGCCCCCCACCACGACAAGGTGGCACCTATCGGGGGGCATGCACTGGCAGAATGTGCAAAGGGAAGCAAAGAACCTGCATGGATTGAAGTCAGTAATCGGAAACTTCTCAAAGCACAGCAGACAAAGAATCCGTGCAAGAAAACTGCCCTCGAAACCAGAGCTGACAGCTGGCACAACAAAGCATGGTACGGGCAGTTCCTTGACAAAACTGAAGGAAAAGTGGATAAGGAGAAGACCTGGTGGTGATGGCTCACGAATGGAGCCCTGGAGAAGGAGACCGGCATTTGGAAACAATAAACATTGACAAAATCACGATCTATCCACTGCAAAAGACCTCCTGACTTGGATCTGTGCGCATCATTCGAAAATACATCACACAGTCTTATACGCTTGGGAAGTGTTTGACTTGTGATTTTGTGATACGAAACCCAGCATATAGATCTCTTTTGCTGTGACATGTTCTGTTTTTGTGTCAGTAAAATAATAAGTTCATTTTTGTACCCTACCTCAATCTTCCGAAAGGGACTCAAGGCGGCTTGCATGTGACACAAAGTGCCTAAAACAACGTATAAAACTTTCAAAATTTTATTATTTCATTATTGGTGATTTTTATGACAGAACCAATTCAGAACTGCAATTTATAACAAAATGTTTAAAGTTTTGTTAGAGTTCTGAAATTTTCACCACCAGACCCTTTAGCAACACCGTAGAAGCAAAGCACCAGCGCCCCCTCGTTTTGTAAGTAATTTAGTACCATTGAGATCCATGGATTGCCCGTGCCGACCGTCTAGTTTCCTTTATAGCTGCTCCACGTGGCTCCTCACAGATGTCATTATCAGCAGATTCTCTTTTGGCTGCTATTCATACAGTAGAGACTCGCTTCTCCAACCTCCACGTGCCCAGCATTTTATCTTTGTGACCCGATAGTCTAGCCCTGGCCAGAGCTCCCTGTGGGTCGTGCCCACCCCCAGGGTCTCCTTCAGAGTCAAGCCAGTCCCTTCAAGGATGCCACCCACCCACCTTGCCCTTGGTCAGCCCCTCTTCCTTTTTCCTTTCTTTTCCTCCAGCATCATTGTCTTCTCTAAGCTTTCCTGTCTTCTCATGATGTGCCCAAAGGACTTCCTCTTGGCCTCTACCCTCTTTCCCTCCAGTGAGCAGTCGGGCTTTCTTTCCTGAAGTATGGACTAGTTGGATCTTCTCGTGGTCCAAGGCATTCTCAGAACTTTCCTCCAACACCACAATTCAAAAGCATCTCTTTTCCTTCGCTCAGTCTTCCTTCTGGTCCAGCTCTCACATCCCTAGGTTCCTACAGGGAATACCATTGCTTGAACTTCATGGATCTTTGTGGCCTGTGTGATGTCTCTGCTCTTCACTCTTTTATCGAGATTGGTCATTGCTCTCCTCCCAAGAAGAAAACGTCTTCTGATTTCCTAGCTCAATAATAATAATAATAATAATAATAATAATAATAATAATACACAGATTCCAACATAACAACAGCAAACATTCAATGCCTACATAAAATGCAATACCAACACAAAATCCCAGAAAACCCCCACAAACGCCTTCCTTCCTTCCCTCTCCCACCCTTTCTTCCCTTCCCTCCTTCCTTTCCCTTATTTCCTTCTCTCCCTTCCCTTCCTCTCTATCCTTCCCTTTCTTCTCCTTCCTATACACACATACACAGAAACATCAATACACATACACAGCTACACATTCCTACAGATGTAAAGAATGGGTGTTTGAATGCAGGTGGAAGGGCAGAAGAAAGAGGCCTAAAGGAAAACCAGCATGGGAGTTCTCATAAGGCATGAGATGGGAATACGGCCTTGGCCATCGAAGCGAGGAGGCAGCAAGGCATCGCTGCATGACAATGAACAATCAGGTGTCCGACCGAGCGTGTAAGGAGTGTGCAGGAGGTACCCCATAAGTCATGTGGATGCCTGGAATGTGGATGCCCTGAACTTGGAAAGAAGAAGGACTTGAAGGGGACAGAACCACCTGATGATTAAAAAGAAGGAAAATGGAGTTTGGCCTATAAATGCAGGGGACCCCCAAGAACATGCGCGCTTCCTGATCTGTGGCAACGGAGCGTCCGCACCTCCTCGGAAAAGACTGATCCTCTCTGCCGGAGGAGGCCTGTGTGTATACGTGTGAATGTGTGTGTGCAGGAGAGTTCTCCCTTGATGTGATTCTAATAGGATTCTGTCATGATTGTATTTCAATAATATGGTTTTATTGTTTTTATCAGCGGGTTTGTGGACTGCGTATTGTTTTAATGACTGTTAATTAATTGCAATTGTTTGAACTCTGTATGTATTTATGGTTTGATACTGTGTTCTTGATTGTGGCATCGAATTGTTGCCTTTGTTAGTTGCTCTGAGTCCCCCGTCCCCCCCCCCCGGGGTTGAGAAGAGCGTGGTAAAAACGCTATCAATAAATAGATGTTACATGAATAGTGTTCAAACCAAATTTGGTCTCCAAAGTGTCTCATTGGTCTAAACTACCTTACTATTCCTTGAACACTCTGCACAAAAGAACAGGAACCTCTTTGGGTTCATAACACAGATATTCTATAGAAATAGAAATCTGCTGTCTGTTTATATCTCCCAAACCTTGAGAAAGTACAAGTCGCTTCTGGAGTGAGAGAACTGGCCGTCTCCAAGGATGTTCCCCAGAGGGACTCCCAGATGCTTTGCCATCCTGTGAGAGGCTTCTCTTTAAAGAGATGTGAAAGGTCCGGGTGGGAAAAAGAACTCTCTTCTACTTGAGCCAGGTGTGAATGTTGGAACTGCCCACCTTGATTACCTTTGAAAAGCCTTGCAGCTTAAAAGCCTGGCTTCTTCCTGCCTGTTCCCTACCCCAGACTGTTTCATGTGGGGAATTCCTCTGAGGGACACAGCAATGCCTAACATTAAAACCTAACCTCAAATCAAAGCCTAACGTCAGTAAATTAAAAGCTACACGTAGATAAGAGACATCTCAAAAACTTTTGCAGACATCAATGAAGTGAAAGCCGAAGGCTGTAAACTCGGGAAAGAACAGAAAAGAATGCAAAAGGTGATGGACGAGATGGCATCCAACAACGATAGGATGACCAAGGATCTGGAACGCCTCCAACAGGAAGAACTGGAGCACTTCCTTAGATTCAGGAATCTCCAGGAAGAAGCCCAAGAAGAGCTACGAACAAAAATTCTACATCTTCTCGCATCCCACATGGGAACACCAGAAGACACACTGGCGCAAGAAGTGGACCGCGCGTATCGCGTTCAATCTGACTTCGCCAAACAGAACAAAGTGGCTAGAGACGTCCTGGTCCGTTTCACGCGCAAGCATACAAGGGATGAAATACTTAGGTTAACCAACAAAAACCCTCTCACTAGCGATGGGAAGAAAATCATTGTTCTTAAAGAGATCCCGAAAGCTATCCTGGACAGCCGCAAGAAATATTTTCCCCTGACACAAGAGTTAAAAAGACAAAATCTTAAATTCAGATGGGACAAAACAGAGGGCCTGATGACCACCTATAAAGACCAAAGGCATTGGATTAAGAACTTGGAGAAGGCCAATGAATTTTTGCAGAGGATT
The DNA here is from genome assembly GCF_025583915.1 of Anolis sagrei ordinatus. NCBI lineage: Eukaryota > Metazoa > Chordata > Lepidosauria > Squamata > Anolidae > Anolis > Anolis sagrei. The sequence continues at coordinate 280,916,694 of NW_026846588.1, read as the reverse complement.
AGGAGAAGCAGGGACAACCCACATACGGACAATGTTCTGTCAGCAGGGAATTCGAGGAAACGCCACCGACCCGACACTCCGCTAAAAGATGACGATGAACGCGACCAAGCCACGACTCTGAGCAGGATTCTGGACGACGGCGTTAAGGGAAACGGACAGGATGAGGATACAAACAACACTGATCATGCCTAAACAACATTTATCTCTCCTTTCTTTAAATGTTAACGGGCTTAATTCATCTTGTAAAAGAAACAGAATTTTTAAATATATCAATAAAGGCAAATTTCACATCGCGGCATTGCAAGAGACCCATATCTGTCAGCGGCATGTTGCGCACCTGTCCCAGAGAAAAATTGGTAAAGAGTTTTACTCTTCTTGTGAGTCCAAAAAAAGGGGGGTGGTAATATATATCAGAGAGGACATCCCTGCAGAATTAGTATTCAAGGACCAGGAGGGCAGAATGGTTGCCGTTAAGATTAATTTGGGCGGTGAAGGGATCTTGATATGCAACATATACGCCCCTAATGGGCCCAAGACAAAGTTCCTTAGCATCTTGAAAGAAAATCTCTTAAAATCGGAGTGTGATAGTATTGTCCTATTAGGAGACTTCAACGGAATTTTAGATAACTACATGGATAAACGCCCCAACGGGAAAAAAAACCGGTGTAAGGCCACGCTTCCTAAGAACTTTATTGCACTCAAAGAGGAATTTGACCTCCAGGACACATGGAGACATCATCACCCGGGAGAAAAGGACTTTACGTTCTACTCCCACCGCCATAGATCATGGTCTAGGATAGACATGATCTGGGCATCCAATTCTATCCTAACTAATATCGATAATATTCAAATACTTGCAAGGGAACTTTCGGACCATTGCCCCATAACCCTGAGCCTGAACAAGAAGAGCGAACATAAGAGGTGGAGACTGAACGACAATCTTCTCAAAACAGAAGAGGACATTAAGAGGAACAAAGAACACATCCTGAATTATTTAGAACTAAACGATTCAGCTGAAGTCTCACCTCAAACAGTATGGGACGCCCTAAAGGCGGTTATGAGAGGTCACTTAATACAGCAGAACGCGATCAAGAACAAGAAGAAGAATGCAGAGATGAAAAGCCTAGAAAAACAAATAGCTGAAAAAGAGCTAGAATTTAAAGCCAATCCGGAAATGAGTAAGATTGACGTCACCCTGAAGTGGCTCAGGAGGAAGAAGTACCACCTGGAGATCGAATCCCTAGAAAAGAAATACAAATATATAAAGCAATATGAATTCGAAAATGCCAACAAGCCCGGTAAGTGGATGGCAAGGAAAATAAGGAAAAAGAAGCAATCGCAGCGAATAACCAAGATTAAAAAAGGAGATAGTCACCTGACTACGGACAAAGAGATCATTGAGGACTTTCAAGAATACTTCACACTCTTATACAATAGAGATGATACAAAAGAGACTGAAATAACAGGCTATCTAGCTAAGCTCAAATTGGACAAGATCTCAGACGAGCATAGAGAGGCACTTAATAAAGAAATCTCGAAAAAGGAGATTTTAGAAGCAATTTCCAACCTTCCCACAAACAAGGCACCGGGCCCTGACGGCTTCTCTGCCAGGTTTTACAAAACTATGAAAGAGGAGCTCTTACCATCACTTCATAAAATCTTGAATTTGGCACTTACTAAGGGGGAGATCCCGAATTCCTGGAAGGAGGCCGAAATAGCCCTCATCAAGAAAGGCAACACGGACGGGTCGGATAAACAGAATTACAGACCGATATCTCTCCTAAATTTCGACTACAAAATTCTAGCTGCAATACTAGCGAAGAGGCTGAGAGGTTTCCTGGTAGAGTGGATTGGCGAGGATCAAGCGGGCTTTCTCCCCGGTAGAAGCATTAAAGACAATCTGAGGGTTATCATCGATACCATCGAGTATTATGATACTAATACCCAGAAGGAACTGGCCCTGCTGACCATCGATGCGGAGAAAGCCTTCGACAACTTAAGCTGGAACTTCCTCAAACTTCTCTTAGAGGAGCTGGATATCGGTTTCTCCTTTAGAAATGCCATAGCCGCAATTTACACAGACCAATCAGCAAGGCTCCTGGTAAATTCCCAACCCTCGGGGAAGATCCGGATTTCAAAGGGAACCAGACAGGGGTGCCCTCTTTCCCCCCTATTGTTCATCATGGCCCTAGAACCTCTATTAAAATCAATTAGAGAAGACCCTAACATCAAGGGAATGAAGATAGGAAAACTCGACTATAAGATCAGGGCATACGCCGATGATGTTATCTGCATCATTGAGGATCCCATTCATAACTTACAAAAATGGCTAGCCAGATTAGAAGACTTTGGCAAGGTATCCGGATTCAGAATAAATAATAGTAAGACATATATACTCACAAAGAACATGGACCGAGGTAAACAGAGCGAATTGGAAAATCAATCGGGCCTGGTGGTAAGTAAAAAAATAAAATATCTAGGCATTTGGCTCTCGGCTAGCAACGCCAAACTGTTTAAAAACAATTATGAGCCGACATGGAAAAAGATCCAGGCTGACTTAGCTAATTGGAGATTCCTGAATCTATCTCTGTTGGGGAAAATTGGCTTAATTAAAATGAGTATCTTGCCAAGACTTCTTTTTCTTTTTCAAAATCTGCCAATTATAAGAAACAACACAGTCTTTGACAAGTGGCATAAAGATCTTTCAAAATTCGTCTGGAACGGGAAAAAACCGAGACTGAAACATCGTATAATGGTGGATAGTAGGGAGAGAGGTGGCTTCGGCCTTCCCAGCTTAAAAAATTACTATGAAGCCTGTGCCCTTATCTGGGTAAAGGATTGGGCCTCACTCAAGAATGAGAAAGTCCTAACATTAGAGGGGTTTAATTTACGAGTAGGTTGGCACGCGTACCTTTGGTACAGAAGATCGAAATTGGAGGGCAACTTTGGTAATCATTTTGTTAGATCTAGCCTCCTTAAAGTATGGAATAAATATAGGAGCTACTTTTATGCCAAAACCCCCAGATGGCTGTCCCCAATCGAGGCGAAACAAAGACGTCTGTTGGGTTGGCAGCATTGGCCTACCTACAAAGATTTGCTGGTCAGAGACAATGTCAAAAAAATATGGGTCCTGAACTCTTTGGAAAACCTAACTCCGTTGTTTAAAAATCTCTCGTGGCTGCAATACTTCCAGCTTCGAGAGACCTTCAAACAAGACCAGAAGCTCGGCTTCGAGGAAAAAGACTCAACCTGGGATGTAGTGCTGAAATCGGACAGGAAGTCTATAACTAAGCTATACAACCAGCTCTTAAAATGGGAGACAGAAATAGAGGAAATCAAAAATTGTATGACCCTCTGGGCCAAAAATATAGGGCGTCCCATCAGGTTACAGGAATGGCAAGCAATATGGCAGAGAAAGCTAAAATACACGTATTCCGTAACATTAAAAGAAAACTGGCTAAAAACATTCCATAGGTGGTACCTAACACCTTATAAGCTTCACCAAATGTATAAGAATTTGAAGAACTCATGTTGGAAATGTAAAGAGCAGCCAGGGACCTACTTCCACATGTGGTGGTCCTGTGCAGAAGCAAAAAAATACTGGCTTGGGATCCAGGAAGAAGCACAAAAAATTTTCAAGAGGACCTTTCCAAGAAAGCCGGAGTACTTCCTATTAGGGTTGACGGATGAGGACTTCACGCTCAGCCCTAACGAAGATGTTTTGTGGATGCACATCTCATCCGCAGCCCGCATCGTTTTTGCTAGACATTGGAAGGAAGACAGGCTACCGGACATAGAGGAATGGTTAGTCAAAATTTCAGAACTTAGAGACATGGATAAACTTACCTTTTTGCTGAAATCTAATTCCGGTAGCCCTATCAAGCAGACAGATTGGTCCGACTTAGATGAATATGAAAAAAAGAAATACGAATCTTAAAGGAGTTAAAGGAGACCAGAAGAGACATGAGCAAGAATAGACAACGAGGTGCAAGATAAACCATGAGACGAACAGTGGTCTCATGGACTGGTGCTTTGGACTCTCTTTATAGGAACTAAATGGAAGTCACAGTCTGCATGGCGGACAAGGAACAAGTTGCCTGTTAAATATTGTTGTGTGTTAATCCCCCTCCTATCCCCCTCCCTCGTGTTTTGATCCCCCCCCTCTTTTCCCTCCCTCCCGCATTCTTCCCTCCCTCTTCCCTCTTGTAACTCCCCTCTCCCTTTTGTCTTGTTTTATTTAGTTGTTCATCTGTTGTCGAAATGCTTGTATTTTTATATTGGTATAAAACAATAAAGATTATTTTTTAATAAAAAAAAAAAAGCTACACGTAGTCAGACAAAATTCTATAATAACATAAATCTACACAAAACATCCACATTCGTGTACAACAGCCAGCCAGGGTCCACAAAACAGTGCGGGTAGGTTGTGTAGTCAAATGAGGTCACTGGGCTGACGTGGACCAGGAATGCCCAAATCCCAAGTGCCCACCCCCCAAGGGAAGGCTCTCAGGCGGGGACCCTTTCAGCCTGGCTTTTCTGTTTTTCCTCCACCAAAGACACCTCCCGGGGTTCCTCTCCCTCTCCATTGGGGTGGAATTTGCATGACCCTGCCCACGGCCTCTCCCTCGACCCTTTCCTATGGCACACAGCAAGCAGAGGCATTGATCAGCATGTGAACACTCTGGAGGGGATTTGGGGACTGACTCCTCAGGATGGGAGTTGTAGTTCACCCTGCATCAAGGCACGGCTCTGAGAGTGGCCCCCGCTGACGAGGGGCCTGGACCCCCTTTGCACCCAGAAACCGCAAGACAGAGGGCAAATATAACGGAGACCGGTGGGGGAATGGACCTTGACTGACAGGAATTGTAGTTCACCCGCACCCAGAGAACCCTGTCAATGCAAACGACGACGACGGATCTGCACCACATTCGGCATGCATGCGCAGTAGTCCCAATTTCCAATACTGGCGGGTTTGGGGTGGGATTGGCCTTGGTGCCTGTGAGTTGTGGTTGCTGGGATGTATAGTCCACCTGCACCCAGAGCCCTGTGGACGCAAACAGCAATGACGGATCTGCACCACATTCGGCATGCATGCGCAGTAGGCCCAGTTTCCAATACTGGTGGGTTTGAGGCGGGATTGTCCTTTTGTGAGTCGTGGTTGCTGGGATGTATAGTCCACCTGCACCCAGAGAGCCCTGTGGACGCAAACAGCAATGATGGATCTGTGCCACATTCGGCACACATGCCCAATAGGCCACAATTCCGATACTGGTGGGTTTGGGGCGGGATTGACCTTGAGGTTTGTGAGTTGTGGTTGCTGGGATGTATAGTCCACCTGCACGCAGAGAGCCCTGTGAACGCAAACAGCAACGATGGATCTGCGTCAAATTCGGTACGCATGCCCGATAGGCCACAATGCCAATACTGGTGGGTTTGGGGTGGGATTGGCCTTGAGGTTTCTGAGTTGTGGTTGCTGGGATGTATAGTCCACCTGCACCCAGAGAGCCCTGTGAACACAAACAGCAACGATGGATCTGCACCACATTTGGCACGCATGCCTGATATGTTCAAATTTGGGGTGGGATTAGCCTTTTGTGAGTTTGGGTTGCTGGGAGGTCTAGTTCTCCTGCAATGAGAGGGCACTGGGAACCCCTTTTATGCCGGGCCTGGGCCTCACCTGGCACACAGGCCCACCTGGACGTAGTGGAGGGCCTTGGCGGGAGTGGCCCACCGTGATGGGAGTTGTAGTCCACCCTGGAGAGAGAGAGAGAGAGGGCCCCACCCAGGACGGGCGCCCTGGAGGTCCTTTGCGTTACTCTGAGAGAGGGGGGCGCTTCCTCCCGGGAGTTCATCTGGCGTGATGATGGGAGTTGTAGTCCGCCCAGAACCTTCAAAGGAAAACGAGGAGTGTGAGGGAGGAGGAGGAGGAGGCCGAAGCCAGGCCAGAGCGGAAGGGGCGGGGCCACGGGGCAGCCTCCAGGGCCGGAGCTGCATCCTGATTGGTCCTCAGGAGGATGGGCGGGAAAGCGCTGAGGGAAGGACGGTGGGCGGGGTTACGCTGAGGGGAGAAGAAGGCCGGCGCCATTTTGTGCCAGCTGAGAAGGCCGAAGCCAGGCTTAGAGTGGAGGGGGCGGGGCCACGGGGCAGTCTCCAGGGCCAGAGCTGCATCCTGATTGGCCCTCAGGATGATTGGCGGGAAAGCGCGAAGGGAGAGGCGGTGGGCGGGGCTACAGGGCAGTTTCCAGAACCAGAGCCGCGCCCTGATTGGCCCTCAGGATGATTGGCGGGAGAGCGCGGAGTGAGGAGGCGGTGGGCGGGGCCACGCTGAGGGGAGAAGAAGAAGGCCGGCGCCATTTTGTGCCAGCTGAGGAGGCCGAAGCCAGGCTTAGAGTGGAGGGGGCGGGGCCACGGGGCAGTCTCAACGGCCAGAGCCGCGCCCTGATTGGCCCTCAGGAGGATGGGCGGGAAAGCAATGAGGGAGAGGCGGTGGGCGGGGCTACACTGAGGGGAAGAAGAAGGCGGCGCCATTTTGTGCCAGTCCCAGTCAGGGAGGGCCGCCAGTCAGGGGGCGGTCTTGGCAGCAGCAGCGGCGGCGGGGGCCCTTCTGGAGCGGAGGGAGGGAGGGAGGGAGGGAGGCGCCTCTTTGGGGAAGCCAGTCCAGTGAGTCCTTCCGCCTGTTGGAACCCAACTCGGGGGGCCTCTTCCACGCGGCCTCCTCCTCCTCGCCCACTCCCAGGTGAGCCTCAGGGGACGCGGCCTACTGCTCCAAGGGCAATGTGTGTGTGTGTGAGGGGTGGGAGGGGGGTAGATCCAAGTGTTGACGAGGGAGGGCCTGTCTTCCCGAATGATTGACAGCCAAGGCGAGGCTGGGCGGGGCTTGTGGGCCTGGCGGGGGGAGGGGCGGGGCTTGAGGGGAGGGGGCTGCTTGGGACAGGAAAGCGAAGGAAGGAAGGAGGACAGGCGCGAGGGGGGGGGGTGTCTAAGGAGGAGGAGCACCCCCTTGGCTGGCTCACGCTATCCGTCAGGCCCGATGGGCAGCGTGAGCCAGCCAAGGGCAGCTGCTCCGCGCGGCCTACTCGCCCGTAAAGCACCTCGCAAGGAAGCCTGGCCGGGGGGGGGAGGGGGCGTGGTGTGTGTGTGGGGGGGGGGAGATGGCAGGCCTGGCCTTGCATTCTGGAGTGGCAGGGCAGCCAAGCCAGGCCTTTCCCTCTCTCGCCACCGTTTCTCGGGTTGCCGGTTGAACTACAACTCCCAGGAATCCAGGCCACTTCCCCCCCCCCCCCCCTTCCAATGTTTTCTGTTGGTCATAGAATCATAGAATCAAAGAGTTGGAAGAGACCTCATGGGCCATCCAGTCCAACCCCCTGCCAAGAAGCAGGAATATTGCATTCAAATCACCCCTGACAGATGGCCATCCAGCCCCTGCTTAAAAGCTTCCAAAGAAGGAGCCTCCACCATGCTCCGGGGCAGAGAGTTCCACTGCTGAACAGCTCTCACAGTCAGGAAGTTATTATTATTATTATTATTATTAACTTTATTTGTACCCCGCTAGCATCTCCCGGAGGACTCGATGCGGCTTACACAGGCCGAAGCCTCAAACACAATACAATAGAAAGTATAACATCACAACAACAAGGCAAATCAAACAATAAGCAAAATAACATAACACCACAATACTAAGTAAATCAAACAATAAGCAAAATAACAACAAAGACAGTACATCAGGACATTATTAAAAACTGGTTCGGCCGGCGCACTGGGGTACAAGGGTTAAAAGTGCTGAATGGTAGGAGGCACGTAGGATTAAAAGTGCGATGTGCAGTGACAATTTGTTATGCTAAGGTGCTACTAGGACTTGGGGTGGGGATTCCTAGTCTGGGAAGGCACATCGGAACAGCCAAGTTTTTAGGTTCCTTCTGAAGACGGCTAGGGTGGGGGCTTGTCTGAGCTCTTTTGGGAGGGCGTTCCAAAGTCGGGGGGCCGCCACAGAGAAGGCCCTGTCACGTGTCCCCACCAAGCGCGCTTGCGACGTGGGTGGGATCACGAGCAGGGCCTCCCCAGATGACCGGAGCGAGCGTGTGGGTTCGTAGATGGAGATGCGGTCACGCAGGTAGGGTGGTCCCAAACCGTTCAGGGAAGTTCTTCCTCATGTTCAGATGGAATCTCCTCTCTTGTAGTTTGAAGCCATTGTTCCATTGCGTCCTAGTCTCCATGGAAGCAGAAAACAAATTTGCTCCCTCCTCCTTCCTGTGACTTCCTCTCACATATCTATACATGGCTGTCATATCTCCTCTCAGCCTTCTCTTCTTCAGGCTAAGCATACCCAGCTCCTTAAGCCGCTCCTCATAGGGCTTGTTCTCCAGACCCTGGATCATTTTAGTCGCCCTCCTCTAGACACATTCCAGCTTAGAGTCAATATCTCTCTTGAATTGTGGTGCCCAGAATTGGACACAATATTCCAGGTGTGGTCTAACCAAAGCGGAATAGGGTCAGGAGGGGCCGCGGCCTACCACCCCAAACCGCACCAGGACGTAAAGGGAGTCATAGGGGTTATGTGTGCCAAAATTTGTCCAGGTCCGTTGCTCGTGCAGTTCACAGCGGCCTGTGGAAGTGGGAGCCAAACAGAAAGCTGCCACATACACACAAACATTCGCGTTTATTATATACTAGCCTGGGGTTATTTGTGAACAGCATTGTGTGCAAAGGTTGGTCTCTATCAGTTATTTATGTGGCTCAGGAAGTTAGAGAAAGCACTGCGACTCCCATCGTCCATGTTCCATCCTCCTCCAAACAGCACCAGGAGGTAGAGTGGGTCATGGGGGCTCTGTGTGCAAAGTTTGGTCTTGATCAGTCATCGGATGAGGGTCACAGCGCTCACGGGAAGTGAGTGAAGGTCCTTCAAGTCCCAACGTCCATGGTCTGCCCTCCAGCAGGATGTAGAGTGGGTCTTTGGGGCAGTGTGTGCCAAGCTTGGTCTTGATCAGGGTCGCACTGGTCTCGGCTACTTAAGAATGTTAGAATGTTGAGATTAGCCAATCAGAAACCAAAAGCAAATGTGTGCCAAGCTTGGTCTTGATCAGGGTCGCAAGTGGTCTGTGTCTGCACAAGCATTTTGAAGATAACCACACCAAACCACACAGGACGTAAAGTGGGTCCTGGGGGTTATGTGTGCCAAATTTGGTCCAGGTCCATTACCCGTGCACGTCACAGTGGCCTGTGAAAGTGGCAGCCAATCAGAACGCTGCCACATACATACACTTCTCTCCCTCCCGCTGCATACAAGCAATCTCTTTTATTATATACTAGCTTGGGGACCCGGCGGTGCACGGGTTATTTGAGAAAGTCATTGTGTGCCAAGATTGTGTGTTCTTTATCAGTTATTTTTGTGGCTTGCAGCGGTCTACGGAAGTGAGTGAGGCACTGCGAATCCCATGGTCCATCCTCCTTCAAATAGCATCAGGATGTAGAGTGGGTCATGGAGGCTCTGTCTGCCATGTTTGGCCTTTACAAATAATTATTGCGAGTTGCAGTGGTATCATGAAATTACTCAAGATACTGCAAGTCCCATCATCCATGGTCCACCCTCCTCAAAACTGCAGCAGGATGTAGAGTGGGTCATGGGGGCTCTGTGTGCCAAGTTTGGTCTTGTTCATTGGTCATTGGTGAGGGTCGCAGCGGTTTCAGAAAGTGAGATATGGTACAGCAAGTCCCATCATCCATGGCCCACCCATCTCCAAACTGCATCAGGATGTAGAGTGGGTCATGAGTGCTCTGTGTGCCAAGTTTGGGGCTGGTCTGTGATTTGTAGTAGCTACAGTGTTCTGTGGGAAGTGAATTGGGTGAAGGTACTGAAAATCCCATCATTCGTCCCCCATCCTGCCTTAAACCTTCACCAGGTTGTAAAGTGGGCCATTGGGCCTCTGTGTGCCAAGTTTGGTCCTGATCCGTCATGGGTGTAGGCCACAGTGCTCTAAGGAAGTAAGTGAAAGTACTGTAAGTCCCATCATCCATGGTCCATCATCACTCAAATTGCACCAGGATGTAGGATGGGGTGGATCTTGGGGGGGGGGGGTCTGTGTGCAAAAGTTTGGTCTTGTTCTGTCATTGTTGGGGGCCACAAGGCGTTTTGGACTCCCAACTCCCACCATTCCTGACAGCCTCAGACCCTTTCCTTTTCCCTCTCAGCCACGTTAGAATGTTGAGGCGGGTCAATCAGAAACCATATGCAAATTATACCACAGTGGCAGCCAATCAGAACTCTGCCACATACATACACCGCCCTCCCTCCCGCCGCATACAAACTTTCTCTTTCATTATATACAGTGTGTCCCTCGCTGTTTCGCTGTTCACTTTCCGCAGACTCACGAAAGATATTGAAGAGAAATATTGACAAGCTGGAATGTCCACAGGAGGGCGACTCAAAGGATCAAAGGTCTGGAGAACAAGCCCTGTGAGGAGCGTCTCAAAGAGCTGGGCATGTTTAGCCTGAAGAAGAGAAGGCTGAGAGGAGACATAATAGCCATGTATAAATACTAGGCCTGGGCGGTTTCGTTCGTTAATTTTGTAATTTGTTAAATATTTGTTAATTTTAGCAATTACAAAACGATTACAAAACTTATTTTTAAACCCGGAAGTGTTTTTAAATATCGAAACGGCATGCGCCAAAAATTTTTGTATTTCTGTCCATTTCGGACAGAAGATGGCTAGATGCTTGCTGGCAGCTCTCCTCTCTCTCCTCTGCCAGTCAGAGCCTGAAAGAGGAGGAGGAGGAGGAGAGGGCAGGGAAGGCGCCGGCTGAGCAAGGAGGCCCGTCGCTTCGTTCTCCCGAGGAGGAGAGGGCGGGGAAGGCGCCGGCTGAGCAAGCGAGCGAGAGGGCGAGCGACCCTCAGCGGGAAGGCGGCCCGTCCCTCCTTCCTCACCTTTGCGGTGGGTGTGCTTCGTTCTCCCAATTCCTTAGCGGAGGGCTGGGCTAGATGGCCTTTGGGGAGCCCTTCTCCCAATTTCGCATTGCTTCGGAGGAGCCGGGCCCGACTCGGCGGCAGCGCTTGAGGGCCCGCCAGAGTGAGTGCCTGCCTTCTCTCCTTAATAATAATTTCTCTTCCCTATTCTACTAAATTAATAATTAAATTAAAAAATATTGAAAAAATATTGAAAAAAAAGGGCGCCATCTTTACAAAATGTTTTGTAAATATTAACGAAATTTCGTAAATACCGAACTTTTTTAAGGGAAAATTTTGTAATTATTTTAAATATCGAAACAAAAAAAAAACCCCAAATACAAATCGATTTTAGAAACAAATTTTTGCGTTGTTACTCAGGCCTAATAAATACATGAGAGGAAGCCACAAGGAGGAGGGAGCAAGCTTCCTTTCTGCTTCCCTGGAGACTAGGACACAAGGGAACAATGACTTCAAACTACAGGAAAGGAGATTCCACCTGAACATAAGGAAGAACTTCCTGACTGTGAGAGCCGTTCAGCAGTGGAACTCTCTGCCGTGGAGTGTGGTGGAGGCTCTTTCCTTCTTTGGAAGCTTTTAAGCAGAGGCTGGATGGCCATCTGTCAGGGGTGATTTGAATGCAATATTCCTGCTTCTTGGCAGAATTGGGTTGGACTGGATGGCCCAGGAGGTCTCTTCCAACTCTTTGATACTATGATTTTAAGGAGAGAGATAGTGTACGTATGGAGAGTGGCAGACCTGAGGAGTCTGTTCCACCCGCCATTCTCTTCTCCATCGGAAGGAGAGAGAGAGTGTACCTATGGAGACTGGCAGATCTGTACGGGAGCAGCCTGGTCACTTTGGGGCTTCTTTCTCAAGGGAAGAGAGAGAAGTGCGCTTTTGGAGTCTTGGATTTTGTGCAGGGAGCCGGGTTCTGCTGGATGGAAAACAGAGATCTGGTCCTTGGCATTGTGCTTAGGGAAAGAAGTTTTGGCATTTTGACATTATGGCGTTAATGAAGTTTTGGAACTGTATGTTGACAGGCTGCAAGAAAGCGGGGTCTGGACTAAGAGATTTATTTATTTATTTATTTATTAATGCGCTTGTATACCGCTAATATCTCAGCCTAAATCGGCGACTCATTGCGGTTTACAACACTTAAAAAACAACAATATTCAGTTTAAAAGCATAAAACACATATACAATACAAATTATTGGGCCACCAATAACCATCCAATGCATCTCGTAACTGGAGTCGCAATCCAAATTCATTGTCCATGATTACCAGTCCTTTAGTCATCATAATTCGTTGCAACGGATTAACCGAATGCTTGTTTAAACATCCATGTCTTCAATCTTTTCCAAAACACCATCAGCGAGGGGGCTGATCTTACCTCTATGGGGAGGGTGTTCCAAAGCCAAGGGGCCACCACAGAAAAGGCCCTGTCTCTCGTTCTCGCCAGCCGCACTTGTGAAGCCGGCGGGATAGAGAGCAGGGACTCCCCAGAAGATCTTAGGGTACTGGTGGGCTGATAGGTTGAGATACGTTCGGATAGATAAGTTGGGCCAGAACCAGTTAGGGCTTTAAAGGCCAACGCCAGCACTTTGAATTGAGCCCGGTAGCAGATCGGCAGCCAGTGGAGCTGGTGCAGCAGAGGAGTTGTATGCTCCCTGCGCCGCGCTCCTGTTAGTATCATGGCTGCTGCCCGTTGGACTAATTGGAGCTTCCGGGCTGTCTTCAAAGGCAACCCCACGTAGAGAGCGTTGCAGTAGTCAAGACGGGATGTAACCACAGCATGGACTGCCGTGGCCAAGTCAGACTTCCCAAGGTATGGGCGCAGTTGGCACACGAGTTTTAACTGTGCGAATGCTCCCCTGGTCACCGCCGAAACCTGGGGTTCCAGGCTCAGCGATGAATCCAGGATCACACCCAAACTGCGAACCTGCGTCTTCAGGGGGAGTGCGACCCCATCCAGCACAGGCTGTAACCCTATGCCCTGTTCGGCCTTGCGACTGACCAGGAGTACCTCTGTCTTGTCTGGATTCAATTTCAATTTGTTCGCCCCCATCCAGACCGTCACAGCGGCCAGGCACCGGTTCAGGACTTCAGAGATGCTTCTCCAAGGAGGGAGAAAAGGAGATGGTAATATTTGGATGCATGTGGATGAATGTGTGTACATGTGTGTGAATGCTGAGTGAAAATGTCATTCCCCTTTGTTTGTTTGTTAACCAATGTAACTGTGAATCCAATGTAGTTGCATAGAATCTGCCTGTCTGTCCAATGTCATTCTTGGTCTAAATGTTTTTCTGTAATCTGATGTACCTTCTAGAAATCTCAATCAAAAGAACCTATGCTTTAAAGTTATTGAGAAGTCATTCATGACATAATTCCAGGAGTGGCATGTGATGTCTGTAGATATTCCACGTTTCACAGGCGCATAACAGGGTTGGAAGAAGAATAGCTCTTGGTCTCCCTGTGGATGTCCCGGTCCTCAAACACTCGGCACTCGTGGAGTTCAGGATCTTCGGTGTCAATGTTGACTTTATGGAGAGGTTGCTGCCAAGGGAGCAGAAATTCTCCACATTTTCTAATGTTACACCATTAAGCTGTATTTCTGGCATTGGAGAAGGATTGGCTGGTGACTGCTGGAAGAGCACTTTGGATGATATACAAATGGCCAAGCTGTCTAAGGGACTTTTGCTGCTCCCCAATAGAAGGAGCGCAGGTGGCTAAATATCTTTTGACCAAAAATGGGCAACAGCAATGGCATTGTCTGTAGTCCCCAACAACTCTTTCTCCGTGCATGAGGCAGGGCATAGTGAAGAAGCATACAGATGCGGAGTTGTCTGTTCTGCTCCACAATCACATAAGGTGTGGGATTCTTTTAGGTCGTGCCAGTTTGCCAGGATGTCTTTTGATCTGCCCACTCCACTTCTGAGTCTGTTCAGGGACTTCCAAGTTGCCCGTTCTTGGTTTGCCCCTCGAGAAAGACCCTCCCACATGGGAGGCCATCCAGTTAGGGTTTCCTGGTCTAGCTGCCCAGAGGGAAGCTCTTGCTATTGCTGGGGAGACGCCAAGAGAAGTGGCATTTCTCATAAAGCTTTTCCTTGATTTGAGTCCACCGGGAGGAGGCTGGCAGCCATGTAGTGGATGGCTTTCACAATCAATATAATAATAACAACCTTTCACTTCTTTCTTAACCAGGTAAATGAGGATTCTATGCAGCTACCTCTTAGATTCACTAAAGAACCAATAATATAAGAAGAAATCCTCTCAAGGTGATGATCTTGCAGAATTCTTGACTTCACAGATAAGAAAGGAAAATACGAAGAGTCAATTATCCAAATAACAATTACACACCCATATCACTCTTGACATGGAAGAGAAAGCATTTAAATGCCTGGAGTGTGGGACAAGTTTCACTTGGAGGGATGATCTGCAGCAGCATGAAAGAACTTCTACTGGAGAGAATCCCTACAAATGCCTGGAGTGTGGAAAGAGCTTCCCTCTAAGTTCAGGTCTACATTTGAATCAAAAGACTCACACTGGGGAGGAAACATACACATGGTTGGAGTGTGGGAAGAACTTCACCCACAGTTCAAGTCTACGATCGCATCAAAAGACTCACACTGGGGAGAAACCCTATAAATGCCTGGAGTGTGGAAAGAGTTTCTCTCGGACTGAAAATCTACGTTCACATCAAAAGACTCACACTGGGGAGAAACCCTATACATGCCTGGAGTGTGGACAGAGCTTCGCTCGGAATACAACTCTACATATACATCAAAGAATTCACACTGGGGAGAAACCCTATACATGCCTGGAGTGTGGAAAGAGTTTCTCTCGGAGTGAACATCTARGTTCACATCAAAGGACTCARACTGGGGAGAAACCCTTTAAATGCCTGGAGTGTGGAATGAGCTTCACTGAGAAGGGAAATCTACGATCACATCAGAGGACTCACACTGGGGAGAAACCCTTTAGGTGCCTGGAATGTGGAAAGAGTTTCTCTCGGAGTGATCATCTACGTTCACATCAAAGGACTCACACTGGAAAGAAACCCTTTAAATGCCTGGAGTGTGGAATAAGCTTCACTGAGAATGGAAATCTACAATCACATCAGAGGACTCATACTGGGGAGAAACCCTTTAAGTGCCTGGAGTGTGGAAAGAGCTTTACTCAGAGTGGAATTCTACGTAGACATCAAAGGACTCACACTGGGGAGAAACCCTTTAAATGCCTGGAGTGTGGACAGAGCTTCACTGAGAATGGAAATCTACGTACACATCAAAGAATTCACACTGGGGAGAAACCCTATACATGTCTACAGTGTGGACAGAGCTTCACTCACAGTGGAAATCTACGTACACATCAAAGGACTCACACTGGACAGAAGCCCTATAAATGCCTGGAGTGTGGACAGAGCTTCACTGAGAAAGGAAGGCTATGTACACATCAAAGGACTCACACTGGGGAAGAGCCCTATAAATGCCTGGAGTGTGGAAAGAGCTTCACTGAGAATGGAAGTCTACGTTCACATCAAAGGATTCACACAGGGGAGAGACCCTTTAAATGCCTGGAGTGTGGACAGAGCTTCGCTCAGAATTCAAGTCTACGTTCACATCAAAGGATTCACACTGGGGAGAAACCTTATGAATGCGTAGAGTGTAGACAGGTCTTCAGTCGGAGTTCACATCTACGTAAACATCAAAGGACTCACACTGGGGAGAAACCCTTTAAATGCCTGGAGTGTGGACAAAGCTTCACTCAGAGTGTCCATCTACATTTGCATCAAAGGATTCACACTGGGGAGAAACCCTATACATGCCTGGAGTGTGGAAAGAGTTTTGCTTGGAGTAAAAACCTACGTTCGCATCAAAAGACTCACACTGGGGAAAAACCATATAAATGCTTAGAATGTGGACAGAGTTTCACTCACAGTTCAACTCTACGTAGACATCAAAGGATTCACACTGGGGAGAAACCCTATAAATGCCTGGAGTGTGGAAAGAGTTTTGCTTGGAGTTCACTTCTACGTTCACATCAAAAGACACACTGGGGAGAAACCCTATACATGCCTGGAGTGTGGACAGAACTTTGCCCTGAGTTGAGATCTACACACACATCCGAGGACTCACACTGGGGAGAAACCCTGTGCATGCCTGGAGTGTGGACAGAGCTTCAGTGAGACTGGAAATCTACATATAGACATCAAAGGACTCACATTGGGGAGAAACCTGATAAATGCCTAGAGAATGGACAGAGCTTCACTCAGAATGGAAGTATACATACACTTCAAAGGGTTCACGTTGGGAAGAAACCCTATGCATGCCTAGAGTGTGGACAGAGCTTCAGGCGTAGATCAGGTCTAGGTTCACATCAGTGAACTCACCCTGGGGAGAAACCCTACGGCATGTGAAAAGAGCTTCTTGGGGAGTAAAGGTCAAGGTATTCCCCTGACATTAAGTTCAGTCGTGTCCGACTCTGAGACTCTGTGCTCAACTCCATTCCTAAGCTGAAGAGCTGGCGTGTTCCATAGACACCTCCAAGGTCATGTGGCCAGCGTGACTGCATGGAGTGCCATTACCTTCCCGCCAGAATGGTACCTATTGGTCTACTCACATTTGCATGTTTGGCAGAACTACTAGGTTGGCAGAAGCTGGACTAGCAGCGGGAGCTTTCCTTGCTCCCCGGCTTCAAACCTGCGACCTTTCAGTCAGCAAGTTCAGCAGCTCAGCAGTTTAACCTGCTGCACCACCGGGGAGGGTAAACCAACCCCATATAAGACATTCAAGATATGTATATAGTATAATAATATATAGATATATTCTTCATATAATTTTTACTGTATTGTAATAGTAATAATGATTATAATATAACAACAACTATATTTTTGTACCTGGAAACGGTAGCTAAGGAACAAGGGCACGGGGTGTCTAGTTTCCTGCAAAGCTGCTCCATGTGGTTCGTCACAGAGGTCATTATCAGGAGGTTCTATTTCCGCTGCTATCAATAGTAGGAAAAAATAGAGTGTGAATAAGTTAATTGATAAAAGGAAAAGAAGGAGATTTGGAAGGACTTTATGGCACTTGGATTTTAGTAGTGTCCATTTTAATTACTATCGTTGCATTTTTGTTGAATATCACATTAAGCTGGGTTTTGTCTTCTGTAAGTGTTGTTTATGCTTTGATATTGTGCCGTTACTAATATCGATATATTTTACTTGTAATGTATGTGTTTCACAGCACCAACATGTGCTGTTTTGTAAGGGGGGGCATCAATAGTTACTATTTTCAAAGGCTTTCATGGCTGGAATCACTGTGTTTTTGTAGGTTGTAGGTTTTTCGGGCTATACGGCCATGTTATAGAAGCATTCTCTCCTGACGTTTCGCCTGTATCTATGGCAAGTATCGTCAGAGGTTGTGAGATCTCGCAGTTATTATTTGTTTATTTAAGAAAAGAGGGACAATAGAAGATGCTTATTCTTTATTTACTTACAGTATTTATATTCCACCCTTCTTACCTTGAAGCGGACTCAGGGTAGATCACAATGCACATATACATGGCAAACATTCAATTCCATTAGACATACAACATATATAGACCAACTCAGAGACAATTTAACATTCCAGCTTTCTGGCTTCACTCAGTCCTTGATGGAGTACTTCCTCATTCTTCTGCACACTGCTGGAAGCTTTTATGGTGTCGTAAATTAAATTAGCCTCCCAGCATAAAACAATACCTAAATTTCCTACTCAACAGATGTGCCTGTCTTTCGGGCTACATGGGTCAACAGCAAGCTAGACTATTAATGGTTGGGAGCTCACTCCGACCTGGGCTGGCTTCAAACTCATGGCCTCTTGGTCAGTAGTGATTTAATGCAGCTGGCTACTAACTATCTGCTCCACAACCCTGCATTGATAAAAGAAATCAATGCAGATTCTAAAGGATCATCTGTTACTCCGCTCCGAGTGCCCCGGGGAGATAGAGCGGAATACAAATAAAATATTATTATTATTACTCTTGTTAGAGAAGATGTACTTTCTTCTCTTACTTTACTTCCTTCCTATGCAAAGGATATGCATAATGATCCTCTCCCCCTGCCATGTCTTGAAAGAGATACAATAGACTCATGTGTAGAATTAGTTCACTAACATGGTTCCACAACAACAACAATAATAAACTTGTATTCCACCCTATCTCTCTCTCACTCTTGCTGAGGGGACTCAGGGCAGATTCCAACATGATAGCACAGCTGGTTAATCACCTACAATAAATCACTGCTAACCAAAGGTGGCAAGTTTGAAGCCCAAGTCAGAATTGAACTCCTGACTGTTACATAGCCCAGCTTACTGTTCCCCTAAGCAGTTTGAAAACACCTGTAAAATATGTGATTAGAGAAATTAAGGACTGCTTAAAGTGGGGAGGTTAATTTATGACACCATAACAATGCCGGAGAGCAAGGAGGAAATGCTACGACCAAAAGTCTTGGCATCATAGTGGGCGAAGCGACAGCTCCCCCGTGGCCGCATCGAGCAACCTCCAGGATCCGAAGTGGAAGAAACTCCTGAATGACCTCTGTCTGTCTTTCCGTCTTGCATGTCAAAAACGGCATTGAATGTTTGCATTGTGTATGTATGCATTGTGCTCCGCCCTGAGTGAGAAGGGCGGAATATAAATACTGTAAATTAAATAAATAAACAAATAAATCACAATGGCAAGCATTTGATGCCTACATAAAACACACGGTACTAACATAAAATCTCAGAAAACCTCCAAATATGTAAATAACATTAAAACCTAACCTCAAATTAAAGCCTAACTGTTGCATCCCAGTTCAAGAAACAAGACCATAAGATTAAATCCACCACTCTGGACTGTAGGAAAAGCA
>NW_026846588.1:280871116-280897649 GCF_025583915.1 Anolis sagrei ordinatus | reverse complement strand
TCAGGGTCAGGGAAAGCTTGCTCAGTTTGAAAAACTATCGGAGAATCCTGTTCACACAGATCAGGATCAGGCAGAACCCCAACACTAACACCAGCAAATTAAACTTAAAATTATATAATAACATAAATCTAAATAAAACATCCACATTAGTGTACAACAGCCAGCCAGGGTGCACAAAAAGGTATGGGTAGGTTATGTAGTCAAATGAGGTCATTGGGCCGGCGTGGACCAGGAATGCCCAAGTACAAATAGTTCGCAACCCGAGGCACGGCACTGGTCTCTGCGCCATCTAATCCTCCTCCTCCTCTCCATACGCTAGTTTGCAAAAGTCAGTCTTCAGCTGTTTTTTGAATCACACTGTGTCCCATTCTGGGCATCGCCATGGAAGGGAGATGTGGAAGCTGGAATGTGTCCAGGGGAAGAGGGTGACTCAAAGGATCCAGGGTCTGGAGAACAAGCCCTATGAGGAGCGGCTTCAAGAGCTGGGCATGTTTAGCGTGAAGTAGAAAAGGCTGAGAGGAGACAGGATGAGGCCAGGGATCAAGAGGAGAAACTGGGGAAGTCAGAGGAAGGAGGAGCAGGTTTCCTTTCTGTTGGGCTTGGCCACACGTAAGCTGCCCCAAGTCCCTCCGGGGAGATGGGAGGCGGGGTATAAAAATAAAGTTATTAATATAAAGCCCTAAATGGTCTTGGCCCAGCTTAGCTGTCCAAATGCATCTCCCCCTATGAACCGTCTCGGAAGTTAAGACCACCTGAGGAGACCCTGCCCTTGATCCCATCACCTTCGCAGGTGGGGCTGGTGGGGACGAGAGACAGGGCCTGCCTTCCTTCTCTGTGGTGGCCCCACTTTCGGCTTTGGAACTCCCTCCTCAGGGACATTAGATCGGCCCCCTCCCTCCTGACCTTCCTCCAGAGAGTCAAAACGTGGCTCTTTGACCCAGCCTTTGGGGAAATTATTAGGCCTGGGTAACAACGGAAAAAATTGTTTCTAAAATCGATTTGTATTTGGGGTTTTTTTTTGTTTCGATATTTAAAATAATTACAAAATTTTCCTTTTAAAAAGTTCGATATTTACGAAATTTCGTAAAAGGAAAAAAATTAACGAATCGATTTCCGAAACAATAACGAATCGATTCGTTAATGGCGGACGCGACCGCGAAATACGCTAAAAAACCTCCAAAACCTTCTGAAGCTTCCCTCTCCCTCTGTTGTTGACTGTTGGTGTGATATTATAATTTTTTTTCACTAATTAAACCATAAAACTGGCCCAGACATGCGGAAATAATAACGAAACGACCTCAAAACAATAACGAAACGAATACAATATCGAAATACGAAGCATTTACAAAACGTTTTTGAAAATTCGTTTTTTTTATAATTGCTCCAGAATGGTTCGTTATCGTTTTGTAATTGAAAAAATTAACGAATTATTAACGAATTACGAATTAATGAAACGAAACCGCCCATCCCTAGAAATTATGCATTACACAGATATGGAATGAAGTGCAAGGACTCCTGGGACAGCCCCGATTACGATGACGGATCGGGTGGTTTAACAGTGGTGACGCTGGTTGAAATGCTTTTAAATGTTTTGATGCCTTTTGTAATTCTTCTAAAAATGCTTATATGGTTTCTAATGGCATCGAATAGCTGTCTGTGTGTAACGCCGCCCTGAGTGTTATCCGGGGTTGAGAAAGGCGGGGTGGAAATATCCCAAATCTATAGAAATAAAAATGTCGTGCTCGTTTGTGGGATTTACACAACTCAAAAACACTGGACGAATTGACACCAAATTTGGCCACAAGACACCTAACAACCCAATATATGTCCTTCACTAAAAATAATGGATTTTGTCATTTGGGAGTTGTAGTTGCTGGGATTTATAGTTCACCTACAATCAAAGAGCATTCTGAACTCTACCAATGATGAAATTGGGCCAAACTTAGCACAAAGGATTCCCATGACCAACAGAAAACACCAGAAGGGTTTGGTTGGTATTGACCTTGAGTTTGGGAGTTTTAGTTCACCCACATCCAGAGAGCCAAGTTTGGATCTGGACCAAACTTGGCACGAATATTCCATATGCCCAAATAGGTACACAGATGGAGTTTGGGGAAAATAGACCCTGACATTTGGGTGTTATAGTTACTGGGATTTATAGTTCACTTACAATCAAAGAGTATTCTGAACCCCGCCAAGGACAGAATCGGGCAAACTTCCCGCACAGAACCCCCCATGACCAACAGAGAATACTTAAGGCAACTCCCTTCACCAGAGCAAGAAAACGTAATCAAAGCCCTCCTGACAAAGAGCCATCCAGCCATAGATATAGTTATATATGATTCACGCACATGGAGATATAGTATCATAGATGTGAAAGGGACCCCTAAAGAAGGACAATGATATGTTACATGTTCCAGAGAAGGCAAACCAGATAATCTCCACATCAACACCGACAAAGAAACAGCAAGAAGTGCTGCTGACCCACAAGCAGAAAGAGTTGACATAGATTAGAAACCAACACTTTCTCATGACTTTATTTTCCAGATCACCTGGCTGGGCCACAGCAACGCCTGGCAGGGGACGGCTAGTCTATATAAATAAAAATGTCATGCTTGTTTGTGGGATTAACAGAACCCAAAAACCACTGGACGAATTGCCGCCAAATTTGGCCACAAGACGCTTACTACCCCAAGGAGTGTCTTGGGGTAGTAAGCATCCCCAAGCATCCCTCAAAACATGGATTTTGTCATGTGGGAGTTGTAGTTGCTGGGATTAGGGTTAGGGTCAGGCCAAGCAGACGGGGTGGATCTGAGGAGTGGGATTGGCTTTGGCGTTTGTGAGTCGTGGTTGTTGGGAGGTCTAGTTCACCTGTACCCAGGGAGCCCTGTGAATGCAAACAACAATGATGGATCTGCACGAAATTCAGCACGCATGCCCAATAGGCCCAAATTCCGATTCTGGCTGGGCCACAGCAACACCTGGCAGGGGACGGCTAGTTTATATAAATAAAAATGTCATGCTCGTTTGTGGGATTAACACAACTCAAAAACCACTGGATGAATTGCTGCAAATTTGGCCACGAGACAGTTCCTACCCCAAGGAGTGACCATCCCTCAAAAATGGATTTTGTCATTAGGTATTTGTAGTTGTTGGGGTTAGGGTCAGCCTGGGGGGGGGGCTTGGGAGCGGGCGAGGGGGGCCCACCTGGCCTTCCCTGTCGCCCACTTCACAGCTGAGCAGATGGGGTGGATCTGAGGAGTGGGATTGGCCTTTTGTGAGTCGTGGTTGCTGGGATGTGTAGTCCACCTGCACCCAGGGAGCCCTGTGAATGCAAACAACAATGATGAATCTGCACCAAATTTGGTACGCATGCCTGATGGCCATCTGTCAGGGGTGATTTGAATGCAATATTCCTGTTTCTTGGCAGAATGGGGGTGGACTGGATGATGGCCCAGGAGGTCTAAATTCCAATACTGGCGGGTTTGGGGTGGGATTGGCCTTGGCGTTTGTGAGTTGTGATTGCTGGGATGTGTAGTTCACCTGCACCCAGGGAGCCCTGTGAATGCAAACAACAACGATGGATCTGAGAAGGCTGAGAGGGGATATGATAGCCATGTATAAATATGTGAGAGGAAGCCACAGGGAGGAGGAGGGAGCAGGCTTGTTTTCCGCTTCCCTGGAGACTAGGATGCAATGGAGCAATGGCTTCAAACTATTTATTTATTTTATTTATTTACCTGACTTATATACCGCTGTTCTCAGCCCGAAGGCGACTTACAGCGGTTCACAACAAATACGAACAGCAAAAATTCAGTGCTACAGTATAAAAACAGTTAACAACCTAACATTACACAATTAATAAACAGTTACTACAATACCCATTCACTGTCGTCTCATCATCAAAAACATGTTCCAGATTCGTTATCCATTGTTCCATTCCAGTGTTCATTACCAATCATTGCACTAATTATTAACTACAAGAAAGGAGATTCCACCTGAACATGAGGAAGGACTTCCTGACTGTGAGAGCCGTTCAGCAGTGGAACTCTCTGCCGGAGTGTGGTGGAGGCTCCTTCTTTGGAAGCTTTTAAACAGAGGCTGGATGGCCATCTGTCAGGGGTGCTTGAATGCAATATTCCTGCTTCTTGGCAGAATGGGTTTGGACTGGATGGCCCAGGAGGAACTTCCTGATTGTGAGAGACGTTCAGCAGTGGAACTCTCTGCCCTGGAGTGTGGTGGAGGCTCCTTCTTTGGAAGCTTTTAAACAGAGGCTGGATGGCCATCTGTCGGGGGTGCTTTGAATGCAATATTCCTGCTTCTTGGCAGAATGGGGTTGGACTGGATGATGGCCCAGGAGGTCTCCTGCAACTCTTGGGATTCTAAGAACTTCCTGACTGTGAGAGCCGTTCAGCAGTGGAACTCTCTGCCCCTTGAGGAGTGTGGTGGAGGCTCCTTCTTTGGAAGCTTTTAAGCAGAGGCTGGATGGCCATCTGTCAGGGGTGCTTTGAATGCAATATTCCTGCTTCTTGGCAGAATGGGGCTGGACTGGATGATGGCCCACGAGGTCTCTTCCCACTCTAGGATTCCATGCACCAAATTCGGCACGCATGCCCGGTAGGTCCAAATCTGGGGTGGGATTGAGATGTCTAGTCCACCTGCAATCAGTGGGCACCGGGAACCCCTCCCATGCCGGGCCTGGCCCTCACCTGGCACACAGGCCCACCTGGACGTAGTGGAGGGCCTTGGCGGGAGTGGCCCACCGCGATGGGAGTGGTAGTCCACCCTGGAGAGAGAGAGAGAGAGAGAGAGGGCCCCACGCAGGACAGACGCCTCTGGAGGCCCTTTGCCCTACTCTGAGGGGGGCGCTTCCTCCCGGGCGTTCACCTGGCGTGATGATGGGAGTTGTAGTCCGCCCGGAACCTCCAAAGGAAAACGAGGAGTGTGAGGGAGGAGGATGATGGCGCTGAGGAGGAGGCCGAAGCCAGGCCAGAGTGGAGGGGGCGGGGCCAGGGGGCAGTCTCCAGGGCCGGAGCTGCACTCTGATTGGCCCTCCGGATGATGGGCGGGAAAGCGCGGAGGGAGAGGCGGTGGGCGGGGCTACGCTGAGGAGGCCGAAGCCAGGCCGGAATGGAGGGGGCGGGGCCGCGTGGCAGTCTCCAGGGCCGGAGCTGCGCCCTGATTGGCCCTCAGGATGATGGGCGGGAAAGCGGAGGGGGCGGGGCCACGTGGCAGTCTCCGGAGCCGGACTCTGATTGGCCGCCAGAATGGGCGGGAAAGCGCTGAAGGAAGGACGGTGGGCGGGGCTACGCTGAGGGGAGAAGAAGGCCGGCGCCATTTTGTGCCACTCCGAGAGAGAGAGAGAGAGAGAGAGAGAGAGAGAGAGAAGCCTGCCACCCAGCAGCAGCGGCGGAGGCCCTTCTGGAGCGGAGGGAGGGAGGCTCGTGGTGGGAGCCAGGCAGTCCTCCCCTTGGAACCCGCCTCGTTGGGCCTCTCCTCCTCCTCCTCGCGGCCAGCAGGTGAGCCTGAGGGGCCGCGGCCTAGTGCTCCAAGGGCCGAAGCGCACCCTCCCGTGAGTGTGTGTTTGGGGGGGAGGGCTCCAAGGCGAGGGGGAGGGGTCCACCTGTCTGTCTCTCCAAGTGATTGGCACCCGAGGCGAGTCTGGGCGGGGCTGGTTGGGTGAGAGAAGCAAAGGAAGGAAGTAGGTCCTTCCTCACCCCGGCCTTCCCTGTCAAAGCCCGCTTCAAAGCCGAGCACTCGGGGCGGATCCGAGGAGGTCTGGCGGGGCCCTCCTGGAGGGGTTGGGGAGGGGGCGTGGTGTGGGGGGGGGGGAATTGCTCACGGGAGGGAAGGAGAGGAGAGGCCAAGGTGAAGTCCTTTGGCCACATCATGAGAAGAAAGGAAGGCTTAGAGAAGGCAATGATGCTGGGGGAAATGGAAAGAAAAAGGAAGAGGGGCTACCAAGGGCAAGATGGGTGGATGGCATCCTTATTTTATTTATTTACTTACTTTACTTGTATACCGCAGTTTCTCAGCCTAACAGGCGACTCAACGCAGTTTACAACAAAGGTACAACAGTCAACAATATACAATTTAAAACCATAAAAGCATAATACACAATATTGACACAACAGTAACAACCCAATACATCTCATGACTAAAATCGTGATCCAGTTTCGTCGTCCATATTACCATTCCTGTAATCATCACATTCCTTGAAGGGACTGGCTTGACCTTGAAGGAGCTGGGGGTAGTGACGGCCGACAGGGAGCTCTGGCGTGGGCTGGTTCATGAGGTCACGAAGAGTTGGAAATGACTGGACAACATCTATGTAGCCTTGTCCACAGCTGCATGGTATACTGTTGGCTCCTGGTGAGGGTCCCTCTTGTCCTTTGCTGAACGGAGCACTGCCTGGATTTCCTTGGTGGGTCTGCAGGTAGTTTGTATGTTGTGTTTCCTCATTGGCTTCCCTCTGCGGTCAGTGGTTCCCTTGATGTCTGGCAAGAACCTTTTTCCTCTGGGTGGATCTTGGTCTTGACTCTCATGGCTTGTCCTCGGTTGTCTTGCAGCTCTTCTGATGCCTGTGGTGGAGTCTCCTTTGGCCTGCAAAGCCCAGTTGAGGTTCTTCCGTTCTCCTTGGAGGAGGAGGGCTTTGCAGATTCTTTTTTGCACGCTCTGCCTGGGCTTTCACGGTGCTTCTTTTTTTGACTTGGGTGTTGGTTGGAGTTTTGATGTCCGTATCTATCCGTGTGTGTAGGTTCTCTGTATACTCTGTGACCCAATTGTTGATCTGGTTTGTGGGTGACTGGGACATCCAGAGATGGCAGTTCTCCTTCGTTTTCTTTTTCCTTGGTGAATTGGATGCTTGAGCGGATGCTGTTCAGGAGGTTCAGGAATGTGTTGAGTTCTTCTTCTCCATGGCTCCAAATGGTGAAGGTGTCATCCACATATCTGAGCTGTTTGTTGCTGTTTCCAGTGTTCCATGTTGGAGTTTGCAATGACTGGGCTGAGAGGGCTCCCTCCCCATGGCTACTCCCTCTTTCTGCTCATAGAAATCATTGTCCCACTGGCTCTTTTGGCTGCTGCATCGCTCTGTTGGCTCACGTTCACCTTGTTGGCCACGAAGACTCCAAAATCCCTTTCGCATGTAACTCAGTTATTTAGCCAGGCTTCACCCATCCTGTATCTTACATTTCCCCTTTCTGACATTCATCTTCTTAGTTTTGGCCAATTAGCTCTCTAGTCTGCTGAGGTCACTTTGCATCCTGGTCCTGTTCTCTGGAGTATTCGCTCACTATCTTGTATACTAGCTGTACCCGGCCACGTGTTGCTGTGTCCCAATCTGGTTCAATGGAGAAGAAAGAAAAGAGTAAGAGTTGGTTTCTAATACATGTAATTTCATAATACTTCAGATGTAGAGGTTGTCTGGCTTGCCGACTCTAGAACACGCAACATATACTTGTCCATGTGAGAAACCATCTGTGTCTAGATCAGAACCGCACAATTCTGTTGATTTGCCTTGTGCTTTGTTGATGGTGATTGCAAACGCCAGTCGAATTGGGAATTGCAGACTCCTAAATGGAAATGGCATTTATTGATTATTTATTTCATTTCATTTCTACCCGGCCTTCCTTCTCCCCACAAAGGGGACTCAGGGCGGCCTCACATGACGGAAAGGCATTTCCCTTGGAATCCTGGGAATGAGGCCATCTTCCCCTTAGGAAGGGCCTGTGGCCTAGTCTGGTTAAATGGGAGGGAGAGGGAAGAGAAAGAGCAGGCTTCTAATATGTGTGATTTCACAATGCTTGTGGGTATACAATATTTACTGTTATGCCTTTGTCTGTGCAGATTTAGGGATATTTATTTATCGTGTGAGGTGCTAACCAAACAGTTGTGTTGCATTAACAAACAAACAAAACACAAAGTTTGCAAACTTGGCATTCTGTTAAATGTCCTTTGACCTGTAGCTGGCCACTTGGAGTGCCTCTGGTGTTGCCATAAGAAGGTCCTCCATGGTGCATGTGGCAGGGCTCTGGTTGCATTGCAGAAAGTAGTCTGTGGTTTGCTCTTCTCCGCACTCGCATGTCATGGATTCCACTTTGTGGCCCCATTTCCTAAGGTTGGCTCTGCATTTCGTGGTGCAAGAGCGCAGTCTGTTCAGCGCCTTCCAAGTCGCCCAGTTTTCTGTGTGCCCAGGGGGGAGTCTCTCATTTGGTATCAGCCATTGGTTGAGGTTCTGGGTTTGAGCCTGCCACTTTTGGACTCTCGCTTGCTGAGGTGTTCCAGCGAGTATCTCTGTAGATCTTAGAAAACTATTTCTTGATTTAAGTCGTTGACGTGCTGGCTGATACCCAAACAAGGGATGAGCTGGAGATGTCACTGCCTTGAGCCTTTCACTGTCAGTTGCTACTTCCCGGCGGATGTCAGGTGGTGCAATACCGGCTAGACCAGGGGTCCTCAAACTAAGACCTGAGGGCTGGATACGGCCCTCCAAGGCCATTTACCCAGCCCTCGCTAAGGGTCAACCTAAGTCTGAAATGACTTGAAAGCACACAACAACAACAATCCTATCTCATCAGCCAAAAGCAGGCCCACACTTTCCATTGTAATACTAATAAGTTTATATTTGTTTAAAAAAATCTTTATTTTAATTATTGTATTGTTTTTAAGTGTGTTTTGCACTACTTCTGCGTGACTTCCAGGATTCTTCAAGGTTGGTCTCTTCCTTTTCTTTTCCTCCTCCTTCTCTCTTCATCTCGTTGATTTTAAACTTAATTTTGACTAGTCTCTTTATTCTTAGTTATTTGAGATATTCCTTAAATAATGTCCAGTCTGTCCCTGTCTCCATTATTCCCTTATTCCTTTGTATTAGGTAGCTTAAGCTATCCATATTTCTGGCATCCATTATTTTCCTTTTCCATTCCTTCATCTTTGGTATTTCCTTTTTCCATTCCTCCATCTTTGGTATTTCCTTTTTCCTCCACAGTTTTGCAAAGCAAATCCTGGCTGCTGTTGTGGAGAGAAATAACAATTTATCCGTATTTTTATCCATCTTTATGTTTGTGATGCCCAATAGAAATATTTCCGGTTTCAGGGGTATACTAATTTTCAGAATTTTTTGTAGTGTGGCCTGAATTTCCTTCCAATAGTTTCTCACTTTTTTAACATTGCCACCACATATGATATAGAGTTCCTTCTGTTATACCACATTTCCAGCATTTAGGGTTCAGATTTTTATAGCATTTATTTAATTTATAGGGTGTCATGTACCATCTAAAAAATATTTTTGACCAATTTTCTCGCATATCATATGCTGTTAAATACTTAATTTTTCCCCTCCAAATTGCTTCCCATTCATCTATTCCTATTGATTTGCCCACATTTTTTGCCCATTTAACCATGCATTCTTTTATCCCTTCTTCTTTTGTACTCCATCTTAATAGCTCTCTATATATCTTAGATATCTTTTTTTTTCCGTTTCCCAAATTTTATCCCATGTATTTCCTTTTAACTCAAATCCTACTTTTTTGTCTTTCCCGTAAAATTCTTGAATCTGCCTATATTGTAACCACATCATGCTTGGATAGTTTAATTTTATTTCCGCTAGGGGTCTCAGATTTATTTATTTTTTCTCTTCCTTTATCAGTTCTTTATAATTTGGCCATTTAATCCATCCTAGTTCCCTTCTTTGACAGGATTCTAATGGGGAAATCCTTGTCGGGGTTTTATTGTACATTCTTTTTTAATATTTATTTCTTTTTTTAATAATCACCGCCCTGATAAAGTGGTTCCCAAAATTCTTTTCTAATTTTGTTTTTTCATATCCAATATAGGCATGCCAGCCCCTTCGTAGGTCAAAGCCTTCCAGATTCAAGATTTTCTCCTTCTTTAATTTTATCCATTCTGTAGCCCGTGCTAATGCACAGGCTTCTGCATATAGGCCTAGGTCTGGTAGTGCCAGTCCGCCTCTTCCTTTTTCATCCGTTAGATTTTTGTGATTTATCCTAGGTCTCTTATTAAGCCAAATAAAATTTTAATGTCTTTTTACATTCTTTTATTCCTTTTTGGTTCCTAATTATTGGGAGATTTTGGAAAAGAAACAACATCCTCGGTAAGACGTTCATCTTTATGCATGATATTCTTCCTAGAAATGATATTTTCAAATTTTTCCACTTTTCTAGATCCTTTTTGATTTCTTTCCAGGTCTTCGTGTAGTTATTTTGTAAGAGTTGCAAGTTCTTCGCTGTGATTGTAATTCCTAAATATTTGAATTTAGTGACAATTTTTATTTTACAGTTTTCTTTGATCTGCTCTATCTTTTTACTTGATATGTTTTTCGTTATTGCTTCTGTTTTCTCTAAATTTAGTTTGAATCCTGCTACTTTTCCGAATTCTTTGATTGTCTCCATCCATTTATTTAAGCTTTTATTTGGTTCTTCAATAATACAAATTATATCGTCAGCAAATGCTCTGCACTTGTACGAATATCCATTTATCTTTGCCCCCTTCAATTCATTGTTATCTCTTATATTGTTTAATAGGATTTCTAATGTTAATATAAATATTAGTGGAGAAAGTGGACACCCTTGTCTCGTTCCCTTTCATAATTCAATTCCTCTACTCTCCTGCCCGTTTATTATTATTTTCGCATACTGTGTTTTATATATTGCCTCAATTGAGTTTTGTAGGTAAAAGCCCATATCCATTTCTTTAAATAATAGTTTTTAAAAATCCAATTTATGTTATCAAACGCTTTTTCAGCATCGATCGTTAAGAACATCACCTCTTTTTGTATGTTTTTTTCATAATACTCGATTAAATCAATTATTGTTCTAACATTTTCACTCTGATTTCTGTCTGGGAGGAACCCAGCTTGTTCCTCTTTGATCCAGTTTACTAAAAAAAAATGTAAATCTTTCTGCAAGGATGTTACTAAATATTTTGTAATCTAAATTTAACAGTGAGATCGGTCTATAGTTTTTTATTTTCTCTGAATCTTTGTTTTCTTTGGGTATCACGCATATGTTAGCTTGTTTCCAAGTATTGGGAATTTCCTGGGTCTCTCTTACTTTGTTCATTACTTTTTTTAGGTACGGTGTTATCTCTTCCTGTAACTTCTTGTAATACAGGGTTAGTCAAAATGAATAGGCCAATAAGAAAATTAATTTTAGACGAATGTATGTTTACTGTAACCAAACCACAGCTACGTATCGACAGATAAACTATCAAAGTTTTGTCTCACCTTCAGAGATGTTCGATATGGGCGCCCCGTGTGACACGGCAGATGTCCAAGCGATAGTCCAGTTCATTCCACATCCGTTGCAGCACATCCGACGTAATGGCATCGAATGCAGCACATATGCGCTGTTTTAAGTCGTCCAAGGTCAGCGGTAATGGAGGTCGGAACACAGTGTCTTTCACATACCCCCAGAGAGAAAAGTCGCATGGTGTGAGGTCGGGGGACCTGGGGGGCCACAGGAGGAATGGAAGATCAGTCACTCCAGCACGGCCAATCCAACGTCTGGGAAGGTGTTCGTTGAGGTACTCGCGTACACTGTTGTGCCAATGCGGAGGGGCACCTAGCGACGCCTAGCGGCATTAACGTACATGTGTGTTTATCAAAAGAAACTTTGATAGTTTATCTGTCGCTACGTAGCTGTGGTTTGGTTACAGTAAACATACATTCGTCTAAAATTAATTTTCTTATTGGCCTATTCATTTTGACTAACCCTGTATATTGCTGTGTAACCGTCCGGGCCCGGCACTTTATTTATTTTCAGATTTCTTATTGCTGTCTGAATTTCTTTTTCTGATATTTCCTTATTTAGTGCTTCTCTTTCCTCTTCTGATATTTTTTTGAATTTTCATTTTTCCCAGATACCTCATAATATTTTCGTTCTTTATCTGGTCATCTTGATATAGTGTCTTGTAATATTTCTCGAATTGTTTTCTTATTTCTGTTTCTTCTGTGCATGTTTTCTCCTTAGTTTTTATTCTTGTTATGAATCTCGATTCTCTCTTTCTCCTTAGTTTTCTTGCCAGCCAGGCCCCCGGTTTATTCGCGTTTTGGAAGTAGTCTGCTCTTATATATTTCAATTGTTTGGCCCTCTCTTCTAGTTCCAGGTATTCCCTCTCTTTCTGTAATTTTACCAAGTTATTTGCTACCTTTTTATTCTTCGGGTTATCTTTTAACTTCTTCTCTTCGATGTCAATTTGGACCATTATTTCTCTTTGCTTTTGTGTTTTTTCCTTTTTTCCCCTAGCTTTTTGTTGTATAAAATGCCCACGCATCACTGCTTTACTGGCTTCCCATAGAGTAAATACTTTTATATCATCAGTGTCGTTCTCGAAGTATTCTTTCAATCTTTCTTTGCTTCTTTCAATGTCTTCTTCTTTTAGTAACAGATTTCGTCAAGTTTCCACCTCCAATTTTTCTCCCCCTCCCTGATTTCCATCTCCAATGGCCAGTGATCTGAATCTGATCTCGAGAGTATTTTTATTTATTTTTTTTACCTTGGGAATAAGTGATGTGGAGGCCCAGATCATATCAATCCTCGACCAGGATTTATGCCTGGCCGAGAATTTATTTATGTATTTATTTATGTAGAATGTATAATCCTGGATGTGACAATGTGTAAATTTTATTCCTTTGGTTATGTGTAATTTAAACAGTGGGTTATGGATGGAAAGTATGTAGGATTATGTTTTGTTGGAGATGGTGGCTTGGCGTTAGCTGAGTTGCCATAGCAACAGGGGCGAAGCCAACTGCCTCTTCATGGGGCAGCTGTGTTTGAAAAGTCAGTCAGTAAGCCGGCGAGCTACTGGGTAGACTGAGTCTCTGGGTGGAGATTCAGGGAATGTGTCTGTAGCCAGTGTGCTATAGGGAAGACTGAGTCTCTGAGTGGAGATTCAGGGAATGTGTCTGTAGCCAGTGTGCTATAGGGAATTCTGTTAAATAAGCCTTTTAGCTTATTTGTTATATTAGGACAGTTGTCCAGAAGGGTTACATCTGCTTAAAGAAACTTCTTGAAGACTGTGCCTGAGATTACTCATGAAACATTACTATTGTAACCAATCAAGATTTGTGCCTCTTGTGAAGAAACAGTTAAACATGTTATACTCCTGTTAAAATAAACTTGTTACTGTTTTCCTCAAGCCTTGCCTGATACAGTTTCTCCTAAGTTGAACAGTCTGCATAGGTGAAGTCAAGCCAGGGACAGTAAATGCTACGCTATCAAATGAATAAAGCCTTCTGTAATTGATAGTCCCTTTATAAAATAGCTCTTAAGCTGGCATTGATCGTTGCCCGGCTTCCCTCATAGATTAGGTGGCAGTCAGTTTAACCACTGGACTGTCTCATTCTTATGTCTCCAGACATCTTCCATTTTCATCTCATTGAATAATCGTAATAGTGTGTTTGGCATGTGTCCTAATATTTTCTTATCCCTTTCGTTTTGTTTTTCTCTTGAAGTTCTGTCCTTTTTTCCATCTACAACGCTATTAAAATCTCCCAAAATTATTAATTTATCAAATTCTTGTTTTACTATGTTGGCCTCTAGAGTTTTTACAAACTTGGACTTTGCATCGTTGGGGGCATACACATTACAAATTAATATTTTCATATTTTGCCATAAGATTTTTACCCCTAGCATTCTTCCCTCTTGGTCTTTAAAGGCCAGTTCTGATTCAATATTCTCTTTTATATATGTTACTACTCCCCTTTTTTCCCCCAGAGGATGATGCATAGTATGTTTTCCCTAATTCTTTGTTTTCAAGATGGGCAATATGTGTTTCTTGTATGGCAATTACTTGACATTTCCTTTTCTTTAAATTATTAAAAACTTTATTTCTTTTATCGGCACAATTTAATCCATTAATATTATTACAGTAAATTCTTAAATTGTTATTCATATCAGAACTTGCTTCTTGTCCTTGCTTTTCTTCCGCTTCTCTTTCTTCTTGTTTTTCTTCCTCTTCTTCTATCTCTTGTTTGTTTCCTAAGTCGTCTTCTATCATGGGTTCCGTTATCTGATTTGGTCCTATCAACTTCCGTCTGTAGTTTCTGGGGTCAAGATCTTCCTTCTTAGGTGATGTTGTACGTTGTCTTTTAGTCTGTTTCCCTTTGTGTTCTACTTCATCTTCATTTCTTCCCTCGTCTTCTCTAGTAATTCCTGCATAGAATTGTCTGGCCTTCTCCACCGTCTTTATCCAGTATCTCTGTCCCTTATAGGTTGTCATCAACCCTTCTTCCTTTTCCCATCGATATCTCATATTTTGTTTCTTTAATTCCTCCGTAAGAAAGGTATATTTCCTTCTATTACTCATTACTGGGCCTGGGAATTCTTTCAGGATCACTACTCTTCTGTCTTTGTAGCAGATTACTTTTTTGTTACTTGTTCTTAATATCTCATCTCTTGTTATCTTTCTGGTGAGTTGAATGGTCCACATCTTCTAATGTTACACCATTAATTAATAGATGATATACAAATGGCCAAACTGTCTAAGAAACTTTGAGGTAAAAATAATGATGATTTTGTAAACAAGTGGTGGCTGGTCTTTGCCTATCTTGAAAAGAAGGCAAAAGTTGACCTTAAGGATGCTGCAAGCGGAACTATGCGAGGAACTTGTATGGGAAGTTTCTACTTTTCTAGAAACTAAATATTCTGCCACTTTTTATGTAAATATATAAAAAAATCCTTTGTATATTTTTGTTTTGGTCTATGTATAATAAAAATTTATTAGGACAAAGGAGGCTAAAGTGGAATAGCTGTTATGTTTTGCTTTCTCATTTGACTTAAGATGAAGATGCCTTATTTTGTGTTACTTACAAAGACTATGTAAGTTTCTTGTAGTGTTTTTTTTTGTATGCAACATTGCAAGTTTGTGTTTCATCCCTGCTATTAAAAGTAAAGATTTTTCTGTTCATCTCAATTGCAACGCATGCACAAAACTACCTATATATATATATATGCAATCACACATATACATCTATATATATAAATGCTCTGTGCATAATGAGTGGCTTAAAAACAAAAAAAAACTACGGGGCCAAATGATCCCAAATTTGGCAACAAAACTCCTCACAATCCAAGGAGTGACCATCACTGAAAAAAACCCCCACAAAAACACCTTTAAATTCAAAGAAGGAAGATAACAACACACCTCCCCTGCCCCCTTCCCCTCACACTGAGGACACAGAAGGAAAGTTCCGAAGCACCTGCGGCCCCGAACAAACACTAAGGCAAGGGATCTAAGGGGGAGGGGGAGGAGAGAGAGGGGGGAGGAAAAAAGAGGGAGGTGGGCCACACTCTGCACACACTCTGACTCTCTCCCACACACACACACACACACTCCCACAGCACAAGGGAAGGAGGAAGGTGCCATGATGAGGGTAATAGGGACACACAAAACAGACATTGCTCGGAAAGGAGCCCTAAAACCATCCAGCCCAACCTCATTTGGCAGTAAAGGAAGACACAATCAAAGCCCTCATAACGGATGGCCAACCAGTTGGAATTAAGCCCTAAAGGCCATCCAGTCCAACCCCCTCCTACCCTCCTTCCTTCCCTCCCTCACACCAAATTTGGCAGCAAAACATCACTCAAAATAATAAGCAGAGGCTGGATGGCCATCTGTCAGGGGTGATTTGAATGTAATATTCCTGCTTCTTGGCAGGGGGTTGGACTGGATGGCCCATGAGGTCTCTTCCAACTCTTTGATTCTATGATTCTATGATCCTAATTATGATTTTGTCATTTGGGAGTTGTAGTTGCTGGGATTTATAGTTCACCTACAATCAAAGAGCATTCTGAACTCTATCAACGACGGAATTGAACCAAACTTGGCACACAGAACTCCTATGACCAACAGAAAATACTGGGTTTGGTGGGCATTGACTTTGAGTTTGGGAGTTGTAGTTCATCTACATCCAGAGAGCACTGTGGACTCAAACAATGATGGACCTGGACCAAACTTGGCACGGATACTCAATATGACCAAATGTGAACACAGATGGAGTTTGGAGGAAAGTAGACCTTGACATTTGGGAGTTGTAGTCACTGGGATTAATAGTTCAACAGATTAATTGACCAACAGAAAATACTTAAGGCCATCCAGTCCAACTGCCTTCATCAGGGCAAGAAAACGTAATCAAAGTCCTCCTGACAAAGAGCCATCCAGCCATAGATCTAGATAGATATGATTGACATACACACAGAAAGAGAGATATCATATCATAGATTTGAAAGGGACCCTTAAAGAAGGACTATGATATGTTGCATGTTCCAGGGTGGGCAAACCAGACACTCTCCACATCAACACTGACAAAGAAACAGCAAGAAATACTGTTTACCCACAAGCAGAAAGACATTGCACAGATTAGAAACCAACACTTTCTCATGACTTTATTTTCCAGATCAACAGACTGGGCCACAGCAACGCCTGGCAGGGGACAGCTAGTATATATATATATACACACACATATATACACACACACCATAAGACAGAAAACTACTAAGAGAAGAAGAAGACTTGAAACGGGCGCTTCATACAAGGAAACAAAGGTAAGCGGAAAGAGAGGAATATAGAGGAAAGGAGAGGAGGACGAGGAAAGAAAGAGAGGAAAGAGAAGAAAGAACTGCTCCTAAAGACAAGGTATTCTAAGGTAAAGCGGTGCGGCAGCGTAGCAGACAAACAAACAAAAGAGGGAAAGAGAGAGGGGAAAGAGGGAGGAGAAGCGGGAGAAAAGAGGAAGAAAGAAGAAAAACAAGGAAAAAAACAACCTTTACTTTACTTAACCAAGAGAAACAAGAATATTGAATTAAACAGACGGAACCAACCCACCAAATTATTAATTATACCAACTTTTCAACTAAACATCGAAAAGCCACAGTCGGGTAGAGCGAAACGCTCCCTCCCGAAAGGGACTGCAAACCGCCCGGGCCAGTTGTCTCTCCCACCCGAAGGCCAGCCATTAAAGGGGTTGACCGACGGGATCTGAGGGGTAAGGGCTCGGACAAGGGTACGGCGGACTGTGGACTGAACGAAGGAGAAGACAAAAGTGCCAAAGAGAGAGATATAAATTCTATAGATTCCATACTGAAGGAAAGTGTGGATTGCGGGACATAAAGTGACATTAAGGAGACTAAGAAATCAAGAAGCTTTTCGGCGGAGAAAGGATTACACTCCCCCAACTCCCCATCACTCCCCCCTTCTCGGGCATACCACAAGCAAAGGGCAGACCTTGAAACGTATTAAAGCAGGGGCTGAATAACAATAACAAAGGAAATACTAGATAAGAACAGACGCGGGCGTACCTGCAGGCTTTGGGAAGCGGCCTTGGAGAGACGCGGCCGTGAGCGGAATCCCCCACGCTCTCACAGAAGATAACAAAGAGGAAGGCACGTGGGGAGCTGAGAAGTCCTGGGAGGTCGCGGGAGACACCACGAGGAAACGTGAGAAAAGGCGGAGACAACGCGAGAAGGAGAAGGACACAGAGAGACATTAGGAGAGTGGCGGAAGTGACGCGGGAAAAGGAAGGACACAGAGAGACATTAAGAGAGTGGCGGAAGTGACGCGAGAAAAGGAAGTGGGCAGTGAGACTTCAAAATTAAAAGCAGGGAAGCATCGCGAGAGAAGGGACCCAAACTAAACAGACGGAAGTAAACGAACGGGGAAAAGGAGAAGGGAAAAAAAAAAAAAAAAAAAAAAAAGGAAGAAAGAGAGAGGATCGGCCAGGAAGGAAGCATAACAAGCAAACCGATAGAAGACGTTATCAACAGGAAGGTAAAAGGTCAGGGGAGGAAAACGGAATAAAGTAACAAAACAATAAATCGATAATAACAATAGATTATTATTAATTCATTATTAACTAAAAAAAAAAAAAAAAAACTAGGAGACACTCCCGGGGGGTAACTGAAGAAATATTGAGGCCTATTAATACACTGAGCCCCTTTTACATTGAGGGCTCAGACTGAAGGACAAGACTGAGGCAAACTAACACTGAGACCGTCTCATATTGAAGCCTATCAGCATATTGAGGCTCCCCCCCCCCCCTGACAGAGGCAAACTAACACTGAAAAATAGATATATTGAGGCTATGATCATGGCAACACAAAATATAAAAGGGAAAAACTTGCAAGCAACTAAAAGCCAAGCAAGGAGGGACTCACTGAGCAAGCCTGATTTACAAATAGAAGGACAAACAAGAAAAGACTCTACCCAGGAAGGTACAGTACTAGAGAATATATTGGCGGAGATTAAGAAATTATCAGAGAAGCATGATGAACAACACAAGGAACTGCAAGCAGAAATACAAGGCATGAAAAAAGAAATAAAAGAAGAGTTTGCGAAATTAAAAGAAGATGTTGATAAGGTTAAAAAAGAGAATCAAAAAATAATCAAAACTCAAGATAAGGCAGAAGTGAAGATGAACAAACTAGAAACCTTCACTCAGAAGATACAACAGCAAACTGAGAGGCTGGAATATAGAGAATCGGAATTTCAACTAAGAATTAGGAATCTCCAAGAAGCAGAAAATGAAAATGTAAAACAAATAATGATAGAGCTCTTAGCAGACTTATTGGACGCAGGTGCTGACATTGTGGGGCAAGATGTGGACCGGGTATACAGGGTACCCACGGAATACGCTAAAAAACACAAGACTCCTCGAGACGTGGTCATTAGCTTTTGCCGCAAAAGTACTAGAGATGAGATCTTAAAGGAAAATACAAGAAAATCGATCTTCTACAAAGACAAAAAAGTAACCATAATGAAAGAAATTCCGCAACAAATACTAGCCAAACGTAGGAGGTATAACTTTCTCACCCAAGAACTAATAAGGAAAAAAATAAAGTTCAGATGGGAAAAGACTGAAGGCATAACTGTCACGATGAATGGGAAAAGATTTTGGTTAAACTCGGAGGAGAGTGCAAAAATGTTTTATAATGACCACATTAAAGGGAAAACAATGGAACCAGCTCAGAGAAAATTTCAAGATACTCACGGCCAAACAGGACATCCCAGTGGAAACGACAAGGGGAAAAGGACAGAGAAGGAAAGGGACGAAGAAGAGGAGGAGAAGACTGAAAAAGGAACATACAAGTGGCCAAGATCATTACAAGAGGAAGAAGACGAAAGAGACCAAAAAAGGATGAGGGAGTTTTCTCCTGAAAATTATCAATTGATGGTACCTCCAGAAATACAGCAGTGGGAAATGCCAGAAGTCAATCAGCTATGAATAGAAAACCTTTTAGAATTTACTCCAACAATATCAATGGCTTAAATTCTCCCAATAAAAGGAGAAAATATTTTAACTTCTTAGGAAAAAAAGAATATGATATAATTATGATCCAAGAGACCCACATATGCGACAGACACTCCAAACATCTAATGCAAAACAAACTGGGGAAAATGTATCATGCATCTTACAGTGAGAAGAAGAGAGGGGTAGCGACCTATGTGAAGGAAGGGCTGAATCCCAATCAAGTGTTTAGAGACACTCAAGGAAGATTCCTGGGTATTATTATTGAAAGAAAAAACCAAAAAATATTATTGTGTAACATATACTGCCCCAATGGCCCAAAAATGAAGTTCATTAAAAAATTGGAAAATGAGATAAAAAAAGTGGAATATGATGAATTACTTATTATAGGCGATTTTAATGGAATAGTAGATGGTACGTTAGACAAATCCCAAAAAAGTGGAGCAAAGACAAAGGGCATGAATAAAAACAGCTTATTACCAAAAAATTTTACTCAACGATTAGAAGACTTGAATTTAATAGATTTATGGCGATTTCATAATAATACAATGAGGGACTTTACATATTACTCGGGCAGGCACGATTCATGGTCACGAATCGATATGGCCTGGGCCACAAATTCTTTAAGTATCAAAACCAAAAAAATAAGCATAATCCCCAGAACTTTCTCAGATCATGGTGCATTAGAATTACATTTTGAAGGAGAGACATTACAATATCGATGGAGATTAAATGAAAACCTCCTGAAAAAAGAGATAGACATAGAAAGGAATAGAAAGTTATTACAGGAATATTTGGAGTTAAATAAAGGGGAGGAAACCCCAAAAATTATCCAGTGGGAGGCTTTAAAAGCAGTAATGAGAGGGTACCTAATTCAATCAGCGGCCTATAAGAGAAAACAAAAAAATAAAGAGATGGAGGAAATCTGGAATAGACTACACAAAATTGAAGAAAAACTAAAGGAAAACCCGAAAGATAGTAAGTCTACATATGAGGCCAAAATAGTAAGGAAACAAATAGAATTATTACAAACAGAAAATATAGAACAACAAATGAAACTTAACAAAATAAATTATTTCCAGAACGCGAACAAAGTGGGAAAGTGGTTAGCTAACAAAATTAAAAAGAGGAGGCGGAAACAAATGATAACAAAAATTATAATGAAGGGGAAAATCTACACAGAAAACCAAGAGATTGCAGAACAATTTCATCAATTTTATAAGGAGCTATATAAAAAAGTAAACATCCCTTTAGATGAAGTTTCAGAATATATAAGCAACATAAAAATCCCAAAACTGACAGAAAAACAAAGAGGAGCCCTGAATGGGAACATCACTCCCTGGGAAATTGATAACGCAATTGATAAACTAAAACCCAACAAAGCGCCAGGCCCTGACGGCTACACAGCCATCTTTTACAAAACCTTTAAAAATGAGTTAGGCCCCCTATTAAAGGATATTTTTAATAATACTATAGAAAACAAAATAATACCTCAAACATGGGAAAAAACCAACATAACCTTAATCCATAAAGAAGGAACTGAACCAACCGACGTTAGGAATTACAGACCAATATCCCTTCTAAATACGGATTACAAAATATTCGCTATTATAATGGCAGAGAGACTAAAAAATTTCCTAATAAATTGGATATCAGGTGATCAGGCGGGCTTTTTACCAAACAGACAAATAAAGGATAATATTAGGATAATTATAGATTCAATTGAGTACTACGAGAAACACAATGAAAAACAAATAGCCTTAATGTTCATTGACGCGGAAAAAGCCTTCGACCGAATAAACTGGGACTACCTAAAACTCCTAATAAAAGAATTAGACATGGGATATCACTTTCAAAATGCGGTGGAGGCGATATATTCGAATCAAGAGGCCACTTTACTAATTAACGGAGAAGAGATAAAAGACCCAATAAAGTTAGCGCAAGGTACACGTCAGGGCTGCCCTTTGTCCCCACTATTATTTATTATGGTAATGGAAACACTAATTAGGATGATAAACGAGGACAAAACGCTGAAAGGACTGAAGGTGAATGACTATAGTTATAAACTAAGGGTTTATGCAGATGACGTGGTGTGCATAGTAGAAGACCCGATAAATAAAATCAATGACTGGTTAAAAAAAATAGAAAGTTTCGGTAAGGTGGCGGGCTTTAAATTGAATAAACAAAAAACAAAACTATTAGTCAAAAATCTGGATCAAAAATCCAAAGATACACTACAAGACATATGCGGTATAAAAATTGAAAGTAAGGTAAGGTACCTGGGGGTTACTATTACTAAAAATAACATCAATTTGATCAAAAACAACTATGAAGTATTATGGACCAAAATTCAAAAAGACATAAACAAATGGAAACATATGAATTTCTCCCTATTAGGCCGAATCTCAATCGTCAAAATGACAATTTTGCCCCAATTATTGTTCCTCTTTCAAGCATTACCGATATTAAGAAATGACATTCTATTTAAGAAATGGAAAAGGGAAATTACTAAATTTATATGGAAGGACGGTAGACCCCGAATTAGCTTCAAAATTCTAACAGATGAAAAAAAAAGGGGTGGATTAGGGTTACCTGACCTCAAGGCATACTATGAGGCATGTAACTTGGTAGCTGTTAGAGAGTGGGCCTCCCTAAAGAACAGAGAATTATTGGCATTAGAAGGACACGATCTTAGGACAGGCTGGCACGGGTACCTTTGGTACAACAAGAGAAAGACGGAAAAAGCCTTTAACAACCACTATATAAGATCTGCCCTGATAAAAACTTGGGAAAAATATAAGCCCAGATTCTATTCAAAAACCCCGTTATGGATTTCACCGTCAGAAGCTAAACATAAAAGAGAATTAGAAGAAAAAAATTGGCTACTATACAAAGACTTGCTGAAGAAAAGTGAAAAAGAGGGAAAAGGGAAATTAGTATTAAAATCGCTAGATGAAATAAAACAACTAAATAGCAAGATTACATGGTTAAAATATTATCAAATACACCAGG
Source organism: Anolis sagrei ordinatus (assembly GCF_025583915.1). Classification (NCBI taxonomy): domain Eukaryota; kingdom Metazoa; phylum Chordata; class Lepidosauria; order Squamata; family Anolidae; genus Anolis; species Anolis sagrei. The sequence goes on along the minus strand of NW_026846588.1, from coordinate 280,875,376 downwards.
ACTTTAAAGACGATGAAAAGCTAGGTTTTAGCCAGGACCAGGGAATGTGGGATATAGCTCTGAAGAAAGAGAGGAAACTCATCAAACTTTTCTACCAGCAAATACTTACTTGGTCCACAGAAGAAGAAGAAATTAAAGAGTGTCAGATAAAATGGGCCAGGGATATAGGACATAGTATCACAACAAAACAGTGGGAAGAAATTTGGACGAGAAAAATAAAATACATAGAAGCCAGTGATATGCGGGAAAATTGGTATAAGATATTTTTCAGGTGGTACTATACACCAGAAAAAATATCAAAATTCAATAAAAGGGGCTCTAACATATGTTGGAAATGCCAAGAAGAGAAGGGCACCCTGTTCCATCAATGGTGGTCTTGTAAAAGGGTAAAAAATTTTTGGAAGGACATACATGTGGCAACGCAAAAAATAATCAAAACAAACTTCCCACTAAAACCAGAAATACACCTATTAGGAATTATTACTACTAAATTAAATCCGAATCAGGAAAAGATAATCTTTCTCCTTAGCACTGCTGCGAGAATGTTGCTCGCAAAGATTTGGAAGACAAAAGTAGTACCTACACTAGAGGAATGGGTCTTGAAAATACTAGATATTATACAAATGGACAGTCTTTCAGCAAGACTTAAGGGATCGGCTAACCGTACGGACTGGTCTGGCTTCAAAGAATATATCATGGCCAAGGAGCTCCCGATGCATATTGATCTGTCGGGCATATGAAAAAAAAAAAAAAAAAAAGAAAGGAAGAATACCAATTCGACTGCTGAAAGAAGATCTAACGAGAAAAAAAGACTCCCGGAAGACTGACGGGAAGCCATACCCTTACCCCTCGGACTTTCCTACCCCTCCCCCCCCTTTTCCTTTAGGACTCAACCTGACCCCCCACCCTTACATAGATAAACCCCTACCCATCCCTCCCCCCTGTACCCAACTTTTTCCCCATACCCACATTTCTATATGTGAAAATCTCAATAAAAATTATTTAAAAAAAAAAAAAACATATATACACACACACACACACACAAACACAAAACACATGTATATAGACTGGACCACAGCAACGCATGGCAGGGGACAACTATTTATAAAGCAGAAGCTATTTATAAAGCAGAACCTTCCCAAACTCACCCTGAATGTGGGATTGAATTGGACAGGTGGGGAGGCCGGGTCTTGGTTGGCGGCAGGATTCCTTTGGGAACAGACGGGGAATTTGGGGGCAGCCGGCCTCTGATTTGGGATGCTCAGGAAGGAGATCTGGAAGCCATCGTGGGATGGTAAGCAGCCCAGGACTCTTTGTGTCCCTCAGCATTGAGCACACGGCTTCTCAACCTTCCTAATGCCGCAACCCCTTCATACAGTTCCTCATGTCATGCTGACCCCCAACCACACAATGATTTACGCTACTCCTTCACGACTACTTCACAACTTTAATTCCGCTGCTGTTGTGAATCGTGTAAATATCTGATATGCAGGATGTGTTTTCATTCACTGGACCAAAAGTGGCACAGATACCCGATACGCCCAAATTTACTTACTTACTAGGCGATCCCTCGTAGCTTGAGGATGAGGGTCTTCCAGATGTGGTGTCTTGGCGGTGGGTCTGCAGATGGCTGTGGAGCCCTAGTCTTGACCCACATGTTCTCCCGCATTGAGGACATCAGTTTCCAGGTGGCAATAATCTTCACTGCCCAAATTTGAATACTGGTGGGGTTGGGGGATTGACTGTCATTTGGGAGTTGTAGTTGCTGGGATTTATACTTCACTTTCAATCAAAGAGCATTCCGAACTCCAACAACAATGGAGTTGAACCAGATATGGCACACAAAACTCCAATGACCAACAGCAAATATTGGAAGGGTTTGGTAGGCATTGACCTTGAGTTTTGGAGTTGTAGTTCACCTACATCCAGAGAGGACTGTGGACTCAGGCTATGATGGATCTGGACCAAACTTGGTACGCATACTCAGTATACCCGAATGTAAATACTGGTGGAGTTTGGGGAGAATAGAGTTTGGCATTTGGGAGTTGTAGTTACTGGAATTCACCTACAATCAAAGAGCACTCTGAACCCAGTCCACAATGGATCTGCACCAAACTTGGCACACTACCTACATGGCCAACATGGAATACTGGTAGGGTTGGGGGCTGTTTTTGAATTCTGGAAGTTGTAGTTCACAAACACCAAAAAGGAAGAGAAGGACAGACGGAGAGATCTTCAAAAGAGTTCCTAAGCTCATCAGAAATATATGTTTTATTATGGTCTTTGGTGGCCCGTCTGAAAGCCCCCTTGCTGCCCCCCAATGGTCCTGCCCGCTAGGTTGAGAAACACTGCCTTATACGGACCTGCCTGGGCACTGAGATCTTCAAGAGAGGGGCTTCCCTTGGCCCCACTTTCATCTCAAACTTGATTGGTGGGAGTGAGAGAGAGGGCCTTCTCGGTGTCTGCCCCTTGACTCTGGAACTCCCTCCTCAAGGAAGCCAAAATGGCCCCCTCCTTGCTGTTGTCCTTATTGCAAGAGGCTAAAGCTTTTTTTATTCAGGCAGGCTTTCAAGAAGATTTTAAAGATCAATTCAGGGGGTGTTGTGGTTTTTAACATTGAGTATGTTTTAATGTTTATTAAAGTTTATTTATTGTTATTATTAATGGTTATTATCTGGGAATTTTTAAATAACGTTTATATTTAATTCTGTTTTAATGTTGGCATCTTTTATGTTTAAATTGTATGCTGATGTTTTATGTTCAGCTGCTTTGGGTATCCATGAGGGGAGATAAAGCAGGCTATAAATCAATATAATAATAATAATAATAATAATAATAATAATAATAATAATAATAATCTTTCACTTCTTTTGTAACCAGGTAAATGAGGAATCTTTGGAGCCACCTCTTGAATGCAGTAAAYAAACCAATAACATAGGAAGAAGAAATCCTCTCAAGGTGATGATCTTGCAGAATTCTTGACCCACCAGATAAGAAAGAAAAGAGGAGTCAAGTATCTGTATTGCAATTAAACACCCTTATTACTGTTGATATGGCGGAGAAACCCTTTAAATGCCTGGAGTGTGGACAGAGCTTCACTCAGAATTCAAGTCTACGTTCACATCAGAGGACTCACACTGGGGAGAAACCCTWTAAATGCCTGGAGTGTGGAKWMAGCTTCYCTSAMAWTGGAASTCTACGTWSACATCAGAGGARTCACACTGGGGAGAAACCCTATAAATGCCTGGAGTGTGGACAGAGCTTCACTSYGAATGGYKYTCTACGTTRACATCAGAYGACTCACACTGGGGAGAAACCSTTTAAATGCCTGGAGTGTGGACAGAGCTTCACTCGGAATGGGAGTCTACGTTTACATCAGAGGACTCACACTGGGGAGAAACCGTTTAAATGCCTGGAGTGTGGACAGAGCTTTGCTCAGAATTCACATCTAAGATCACATCAGAAGACTCACACTGGAGAGCAACCCTTTAAATGCCTGGAGTGTGGACAGAGCTTCACTCACAGTTCAACTCTACGTATACATCAAAGGACTCACACTGGGGAGAAACCCTATACATGCTTGGAGTGTGGACAGAGCTTCACTCAGAATTCAAGTCTACGTTCACATCAGAGGACTCACACTGGGGAGAAACCCTATAAATGCCTGGAGTGTGGAATGAGCTTCACTGATAATGGAACTCTACGTAGACATCAGAGGATTCACACTGGGGAGAAACCCTATAAATGCCTGGAGTGTGGACAGAGCTTCACTGAGAATGGACATCTACGTTCACATCAGAGGACTCACACTGGGGAGAAACCCTTTAAATGCCTGGAGTGTGGACAGAGCTTCACTCGGAATGGGAGTCTACGTTTACATCAGAGGACTCACACTGGGGAGAAACACTTTAAATGCCTGGAGTGTGGACAGAGCTTCACTCAGAATGGAAGTCTACGTTTACATCAGAGGACTCACACTGGGGACAAACCCTATAAATGCCTGGAGTGTGGACAGAGCTTCACTCAGAATTCAAGTCTACGTTCACATCAGATGACTCACACTGGGGTGAAACCCTATAAATGCCTAGAGTGTGGAAAGAGCTTCACTCGGAATTCACATCTACGTAGACATCAAAAGACTCACACTGGGGAGAAACCCTATAAATGCCTTGAGTGTGAACAGAGTTTCTCTCAGAATTCACATCTACGTAGACATCAAAGGACTCACACTGGGGAGAAACCCTTTAAATGCCTGGAGTG
>NW_026846588.1:280753619-280867749 GCF_025583915.1 Anolis sagrei ordinatus | reverse complement strand
TGCAAGCAACTAAAAGCCAAGCAAGGAGGGACTCACTGAGCAAGCCTGATTTACAAATAGAAGGACAAACAAGAAAAGACTCTACCCAGGAAGGTACAGTACTAGAGAATATATTGGCGGAGATTAAGAAATTATCAGAGAAGCATGATGAACAACACAAGGAACTGCAAGCAGAAATACAAGGCATGAAAAAAGAAATAAAAGAAGAGTTTGCGAAATTAAAAGAAGATGTTGATAAGGTTAAAAAAGAGAATCAAAAAATAATCAAAACTCAAGATAAGGCAGAAGTGAAGATGAACAAACTAGAAACCTTCACTCAGAAGATACAACAGCAAACTGAGAGGCTGGAATATAGAGAATCGGAATTTCAACTAAGAATTAGGAATCTCCAAGAAGCAGAAAATGAAAATGTAAAACAAATAATGATAGAGCTCTTAGCAGACTTATTGGACGCAGGTGCTGACATTGTGGGGCAAGATGTGGACCGGGTATACAGGGTACCCACGGAATACGCTAAAAAACACAAGACTCCTCGAGACGTGGTCATTAGCTTTTGCCGCAAAAGTACTAGAGATGAGATCTTAAAGGAAAATACAAGAAAATCGATCTTCTACAAAGACAAAAAAGTAACCATAATGAAAGAAATTCCGCAACAAATACTAGCCAAACGTAGGAGGTATAACTTTCTCACCCAAGAACTAATAAGGAAAAAAATAAAGTTCAGATGGGAAAAGACTGAAGGCATAACTGTCACGATGAATGGGAAAAGATTTTGGTTAAACTCGGAGGAGAGTGCAAAAATGTTTTATAATGACCACATTAAAGGGAAAACAATGGAACCAGCTCAGAGAAAATTTCAAGATACTCACGGCCAAACAGGACATCCCAGTGGAAACGACAAGGGGAAAAGGACAGAGAAGGAAAGGGACGAAGAAGAGGAGGAGAAGACTGAAAAAGGAACATACAAGTGGCCAAGATCATTACAAGAGGAAGAAGACGAAAGAGACCAAAAAAGGATGAGGGAGTTTTCTCCTGAAAATTATCAATTGATGGTACCTCCAGAAATACAGCAGTGGGAAATGCCAGAAGTCAATCAGCTATGAATAGAAAACCTTTTAGAATTTACTCCAACAATATCAATGGCTTAAATTCTCCCAATAAAAGGAGAAAATATTTTAACTTCTTAGGAAAAAAAGAATATGATATAATTATGATCCAAGAGACCCACATATGCGACAGACACTCCAAACATCTAATGCAAAACAAACTGGGGAAAATGTATCATGCATCTTACAGTGAGAAGAAGAGAGGGGTAGCGACCTATGTGAAGGAAGGGCTGAATCCCAATCAAGTGTTTAGAGACACTCAAGGAAGATTCCTGGGTATTATTATTGAAAGAAAAAACCAAAAAATATTATTGTGTAACATATACTGCCCCAATGGCCCAAAAATGAAGTTCATTAAAAAATTGGAAAATGAGATAAAAAAAGTGGAATATGATGAATTACTTATTATAGGCGATTTTAATGGAATAGTAGATGGTACGTTAGACAAATCCCAAAAAAGTGGAGCAAAGACAAAGGGCATGAATAAAAACAGCTTATTACCAAAAAATTTTACTCAACGATTAGAAGACTTGAATTTAATAGATTTATGGCGATTTCATAATAATACAATGAGGGACTTTACATATTACTCGGGCAGGCACGATTCATGGTCACGAATCGATATGGCCTGGGCCACAAATTCTTTAAGTATCAAAACCAAAAAAATAAGCATAATCCCCAGAACTTTCTCAGATCATGGTGCATTAGAATTACATTTTGAAGGAGAGACATTACAATATCGATGGAGATTAAATGAAAACCTCCTGAAAAAAGAGATAGACATAGAAAGGAATAGAAAGTTATTACAGGAATATTTGGAGTTAAATAAAGGGGAGGAAACCCCAAAAATTATCCAGTGGGAGGCTTTAAAAGCAGTAATGAGAGGGTACCTAATTCAATCAGCGGCCTATAAGAGAAAACAAAAAAATAAAGAGATGGAGGAAATCTGGAATAGACTACACAAAATTGAAGAAAAACTAAAGGAAAACCCGAAAGATAGTAAGTCTACATATGAGGCCAAAATAGTAAGGAAACAAATAGAATTATTACAAACAGAAAATATAGAACAACAAATGAAACTTAACAAAATAAATTATTTCCAGAACGCGAACAAAGTGGGAAAGTGGTTAGCTAACAAAATTAAAAAGAGGAGGCGGAAACAAATGATAACAAAAATTATAATGAAGGGGAAAATCTACACAGAAAACCAAGAGATTGCAGAACAATTTCATCAATTTTATAAGGAGCTATATAAAAAAGTAAACATCCCTTTAGATGAAGTTTCAGAATATATAAGCAACATAAAAATCCCAAAACTGACAGAAAAACAAAGAGGAGCCCTGAATGGGAACATCACTCCCTGGGAAATTGATAACGCAATTGATAAACTAAAACCCAACAAAGCGCCAGGCCCTGACGGCTACACAGCCATCTTTTACAAAACCTTTAAAAATGAGTTAGGCCCCCTATTAAAGGATATTTTTAATAATACTATAGAAAACAAAATAATACCTCAAACATGGGAAAAAACCAACATAACCTTAATCCATAAAGAAGGAACTGAACCAACCGACGTTAGGAATTACAGACCAATATCCCTTCTAAATACGGATTACAAAATATTCGCTATTATAATGGCAGAGAGACTAAAAAATTTCCTAATAAATTGGATATCAGGTGATCAGGCGGGCTTTTTACCAAACAGACAAATAAAGGATAATATTAGGATAATTATAGATTCAATTGAGTACTACGAGAAACACAATGAAAAACAAATAGCCTTAATGTTCATTGACGCGGAAAAAGCCTTCGACCGAATAAACTGGGACTACCTAAAACTCCTAATAAAAGAATTAGACATGGGATATCACTTTCAAAATGCGGTGGAGGCGATATATTCGAATCAAGAGGCCACTTTACTAATTAACGGAGAAGAGATAAAAGACCCAATAAAGTTAGCGCAAGGTACACGTCAGGGCTGCCCTTTGTCCCCACTATTATTTATTATGGTAATGGAAACACTAATTAGGATGATAAACGAGGACAAAACGCTGAAAGGACTGAAGGTGAATGACTATAGTTATAAACTAAGGGTTTATGCAGATGACGTGGTGTGCATAGTAGAAGACCCGATAAATAAAATCAATGACTGGTTAAAAAAAATAGAAAGTTTCGGTAAGGTGGCGGGCTTTAAATTGAATAAACAAAAAACAAAACTATTAGTCAAAAATCTGGATCAAAAATCCAAAGATACACTACAAGACATATGCGGTATAAAAATTGAAAGTAAGGTAAGGTACCTGGGGGTTACTATTACTAAAAATAACATCAATTTGATCAAAAACAACTATGAAGTATTATGGACCAAAATTCAAAAAGACATAAACAAATGGAAACATATGAATTTCTCCCTATTAGGCCGAATCTCAATCGTCAAAATGACAATTTTGCCCCAATTATTGTTCCTCTTTCAAGCATTACCGATATTAAGAAATGACATTCTATTTAAGAAATGGAAAAGGGAAATTACTAAATTTATATGGAAGGACGGTAGACCCCGAATTAGCTTCAAAATTCTAACAGATGAAAAAAAAAGGGGTGGATTAGGGTTACCTGACCTCAAGGCATACTATGAGGCATGTAACTTGGTAGCTGTTAGAGAGTGGGCCTCCCTAAAGAACAGAGAATTATTGGCATTAGAAGGACACGATCTTAGGACAGGCTGGCACGGGTACCTTTGGTACAACAAGAGAAAGACGGAAAAAGCCTTTAACAACCACTATATAAGATCTGCCCTGATAAAAACTTGGGAAAAATATAAGCCCAGATTCTATTCAAAAACCCCGTTATGGATTTCACCGTCAGAAGCTAAACATAAAAGAGAATTAGAAGAAAAAAATTGGCTACTATACAAAGACTTGCTGAAGAAAAGTGAAAAAGAGGGAAAAGGGAAATTAGTATTAAAATCGCTAGATGAAATAAAACAACTAAATAGCAAGATTACATGGTTAAAATATTATCAAATACACCAGGACTTTAAAGACGATGAAAAGCTAGGTTTTAGCCAGGACCAGGGAATGTGGGATATAGCTCTGAAGAAAGAGAGGAAACTCATCAAACTTTTCTACCAGCAAATACTTACTTGGTCCACAGAAGAAGAAGAAATTAAAGAGTGTCAGATAAAATGGGCCAGGGATATAGGACATAGTATCACAACAAAACAGTGGGAAGAAATTTGGACGAGAAAAATAAAATACATAGAAGCCAGTGATATGCGGGAAAATTGGTATAAGATATTTTTCAGGTGGTACTATACACCAGAAAAAATATCAAAATTCAATAAAAGGGGCTCTAACATATGTTGGAAATGCCAAGAAGAGAAGGGCACCCTGTTCCATCAATGGTGGTCTTGTAAAAGGGTAAAAAATTTTTGGAAGGACATACATGTGGCAACGCAAAAAATAATCAAAACAAACTTCCCACTAAAACCAGAAATACACCTATTAGGAATTATTACTACTAAATTAAATCCGAATCAGGAAAAGATAATCTTTCTCCTTAGCACTGCTGCGAGAATGTTGCTCGCAAAGATTTGGAAGACAAAAGTAGTACCTACACTAGAGGAATGGGTCTTGAAAATACTAGATATTATACAAATGGACAGTCTTTCAGCAAGACTTAAGGGATCGGCTAACCGTACGGACTGGTCTGGCTTCAAAGAATATATCATGGCCAAGGAGCTCCCGATGCATATTGATCTGTCGGGCATATGAAAAAAAAAAAAAAAAAAAGAAAGGAAGAATACCAATTCGACTGCTGAAAGAAGATCTAACGAGAAAAAAAGACTCCCGGAAGACTGACGGGAAGCCATACCCTTACCCCTCGGACTTTCCTACCCCTCCCCCCCCTTTTCCTTTAGGACTCAACCTGACCCCCCACCCTTACATAGATAAACCCCTACCCATCCCTCCCCCCTGTACCCAACTTTTTCCCCATACCCACATTTCTATATGTGAAAATCTCAATAAAAATTATTTAAAAAAAAAAAAAACATATATACACACACACACACACACAAACACAAAACACATGTATATAGACTGGACCACAGCAACGCATGGCAGGGGACAACTATTTATAAAGCAGAAGCTATTTATAAAGCAGAACCTTCCCAAACTCACCCTGAATGTGGGATTGAATTGGACAGGTGGGGAGGCCGGGTCTTGGTTGGCGGCAGGATTCCTTTGGGAACAGACGGGGAATTTGGGGGCAGCCGGCCTCTGATTTGGGATGCTCAGGAAGGAGATCTGGAAGCCATCGTGGGATGGTAAGCAGCCCAGGACTCTTTGTGTCCCTCAGCATTGAGCACACGGCTTCTCAACCTTCCTAATGCCGCAACCCCTTCATACAGTTCCTCATGTCATGCTGACCCCCAACCACACAATGATTTACGCTACTCCTTCACGACTACTTCACAACTTTAATTCCGCTGCTGTTGTGAATCGTGTAAATATCTGATATGCAGGATGTGTTTTCATTCACTGGACCAAAAGTGGCACAGATACCCGATACGCCCAAATTTACTTACTTACTAGGCGATCCCTCGTAGCTTGAGGATGAGGGTCTTCCAGATGTGGTGTCTTGGCGGTGGGTCTGCAGATGGCTGTGGAGCCCTAGTCTTGACCCACATGTTCTCCCGCATTGAGGACATCAGTTTCCAGGTGGCAATAATCTTCACTGCCCAAATTTGAATACTGGTGGGGTTGGGGGATTGACTGTCATTTGGGAGTTGTAGTTGCTGGGATTTATACTTCACTTTCAATCAAAGAGCATTCCGAACTCCAACAACAATGGAGTTGAACCAGATATGGCACACAAAACTCCAATGACCAACAGCAAATATTGGAAGGGTTTGGTAGGCATTGACCTTGAGTTTTGGAGTTGTAGTTCACCTACATCCAGAGAGGACTGTGGACTCAGGCTATGATGGATCTGGACCAAACTTGGTACGCATACTCAGTATACCCGAATGTAAATACTGGTGGAGTTTGGGGAGAATAGAGTTTGGCATTTGGGAGTTGTAGTTACTGGAATTCACCTACAATCAAAGAGCACTCTGAACCCAGTCCACAATGGATCTGCACCAAACTTGGCACACTACCTACATGGCCAACATGGAATACTGGTAGGGTTGGGGGCTGTTTTTGAATTCTGGAAGTTGTAGTTCACAAACACCAAAAAGGAAGAGAAGGACAGACGGAGAGATCTTCAAAAGAGTTCCTAAGCTCATCAGAAATATATGTTTTATTATGGTCTTTGGTGGCCCGTCTGAAAGCCCCCTTGCTGCCCCCCAATGGTCCTGCCCGCTAGGTTGAGAAACACTGCCTTATACGGACCTGCCTGGGCACTGAGATCTTCAAGAGAGGGGCTTCCCTTGGCCCCACTTTCATCTCAAACTTGATTGGTGGGAGTGAGAGAGAGGGCCTTCTCGGTGTCTGCCCCTTGACTCTGGAACTCCCTCCTCAAGGAAGCCAAAATGGCCCCCTCCTTGCTGTTGTCCTTATTGCAAGAGGCTAAAGCTTTTTTTATTCAGGCAGGCTTTCAAGAAGATTTTAAAGATCAATTCAGGGGGTGTTGTGGTTTTTAACATTGAGTATGTTTTAATGTTTATTAAAGTTTATTTATTGTTATTATTAATGGTTATTATCTGGGAATTTTTAAATAACGTTTATATTTAATTCTGTTTTAATGTTGGCATCTTTTATGTTTAAATTGTATGCTGATGTTTTATGTTCAGCTGCTTTGGGTATCCATGAGGGGAGATAAAGCAGGCTATAAATCAATATAATAATAATAATAATAATAATAATAATAATAATAATAATAATAATCTTTCACTTCTTTTGTAACCAGGTAAATGAGGAATCTTTGGAGCCACCTCTTGAATGCAGTAAAYAAACCAATAACATAGGAAGAAGAAATCCTCTCAAGGTGATGATCTTGCAGAATTCTTGACCCACCAGATAAGAAAGAAAAGAGGAGTCAAGTATCTGTATTGCAATTAAACACCCTTATTACTGTTGATATGGCGGAGAAACCCTTTAAATGCCTGGAGTGTGGACAGAGCTTCACTCAGAATTCAAGTCTACGTTCACATCAGAGGACTCACACTGGGGAGAAACCCTWTAAATGCCTGGAGTGTGGAKWMAGCTTCYCTSAMAWTGGAASTCTACGTWSACATCAGAGGARTCACACTGGGGAGAAACCCTATAAATGCCTGGAGTGTGGACAGAGCTTCACTSYGAATGGYKYTCTACGTTRACATCAGAYGACTCACACTGGGGAGAAACCSTTTAAATGCCTGGAGTGTGGACAGAGCTTCACTCGGAATGGGAGTCTACGTTTACATCAGAGGACTCACACTGGGGAGAAACCGTTTAAATGCCTGGAGTGTGGACAGAGCTTTGCTCAGAATTCACATCTAAGATCACATCAGAAGACTCACACTGGAGAGCAACCCTTTAAATGCCTGGAGTGTGGACAGAGCTTCACTCACAGTTCAACTCTACGTATACATCAAAGGACTCACACTGGGGAGAAACCCTATACATGCTTGGAGTGTGGACAGAGCTTCACTCAGAATTCAAGTCTACGTTCACATCAGAGGACTCACACTGGGGAGAAACCCTATAAATGCCTGGAGTGTGGAATGAGCTTCACTGATAATGGAACTCTACGTAGACATCAGAGGATTCACACTGGGGAGAAACCCTATAAATGCCTGGAGTGTGGACAGAGCTTCACTGAGAATGGACATCTACGTTCACATCAGAGGACTCACACTGGGGAGAAACCCTTTAAATGCCTGGAGTGTGGACAGAGCTTCACTCGGAATGGGAGTCTACGTTTACATCAGAGGACTCACACTGGGGAGAAACACTTTAAATGCCTGGAGTGTGGACAGAGCTTCACTCAGAATGGAAGTCTACGTTTACATCAGAGGACTCACACTGGGGACAAACCCTATAAATGCCTGGAGTGTGGACAGAGCTTCACTCAGAATTCAAGTCTACGTTCACATCAGATGACTCACACTGGGGTGAAACCCTATAAATGCCTAGAGTGTGGAAAGAGCTTCACTCGGAATTCACATCTACGTAGACATCAAAAGACTCACACTGGGGAGAAACCCTATAAATGCCTTGAGTGTGAACAGAGTTTCTCTCAGAATTCACATCTACGTAGACATCAAAGGACTCACACTGGGGAGAAACCCTTTAAATGCCTGGAGTGNTCTGTCAGGGGTGCTTTGAATGCAATATTCCTGCTTCTTGGCAGAATGGGGCTGGACTGGATGATGGCCCACGAGGTCTCTTCCCACTCTAGGATTCCATGCACCAAATTCGGCACGCATGCCCGGTAGGTCCAAATCTGGGGTGGGATTGAGATGTCTAGTCCACCTGCAATCAGTGGGCACCGGGAACCCCTCCCATGCCGGGCCTGGCCCTCACCTGGCACACAGGCCCACCTGGACGTAGTGGAGGGCCTTGGCGGGAGTGGCCCACCGCGATGGGAGTGGTAGTCCACCCTGGAGAGAGAGAGAGAGAGAGAGAGGGCCCCACGCAGGACAGACGCCTCTGGAGGCCCTTTGCCCTACTCTGAGGGGGGCGCTTCCTCCCGGGCGTTCACCTGGCGTGATGATGGGAGTTGTAGTCCGCCCGGAACCTCCAAAGGAAAACGAGGAGTGTGAGGGAGGAGGATGATGGCGCTGAGGAGGAGGCCGAAGCCAGGCCAGAGTGGAGGGGGCGGGGCCAGGGGGCAGTCTCCAGGGCCGGAGCTGCACTCTGATTGGCCCTCCGGATGATGGGCGGGAAAGCGCGGAGGGAGAGGCGGTGGGCGGGGCTACGCTGAGGAGGCCGAAGCCAGGCCGGAATGGAGGGGGCGGGGCCGCGTGGCAGTCTCCAGGGCCGGAGCTGCGCCCTGATTGGCCCTCAGGATGATGGGCGGGAAAGCGGAGGGGGCGGGGCCACGTGGCAGTCTCCGGAGCCGGACTCTGATTGGCCGCCAGAATGGGCGGGAAAGCGCTGAAGGAAGGACGGTGGGCGGGGCTACGCTGAGGGGAGAAGAAGGCCGGCGCCATTTTGTGCCACTCCGAGAGAGAGAGAGAGAGAGAGAGAGAGAGAGAGAGAAGCCTGCCACCCAGCAGCAGCGGCGGAGGCCCTTCTGGAGCGGAGGGAGGGAGGCTCGTGGTGGGAGCCAGGCAGTCCTCCCCTTGGAACCCGCCTCGTTGGGCCTCTCCTCCTCCTCCTCGCGGCCAGCAGGTGAGCCTGAGGGGCCGCGGCCTAGTGCTCCAAGGGCCGAAGCGCACCCTCCCGTGAGTGTGTGTTTGGGGGGGAGGGCTCCAAGGCGAGGGGGAGGGGTCCACCTGTCTGTCTCTCCAAGTGATTGGCACCCGAGGCGAGTCTGGGCGGGGCTGGTTGGGTGAGAGAAGCAAAGGAAGGAAGTAGGTCCTTCCTCACCCCGGCCTTCCCTGTCAAAGCCCGCTTCAAAGCCGAGCACTCGGGGCGGATCCGAGGAGGTCTGGCGGGGCCCTCCTGGAGGGGTTGGGGAGGGGGCGTGGTGTGGGGGGGGGGGAATTGCTCACGGGAGGGAAGGAGAGGAGAGGCCAAGGTGAAGTCCTTTGGCCACATCATGAGAAGAAAGGAAGGCTTAGAGAAGGCAATGATGCTGGGGGAAATGGAAAGAAAAAGGAAGAGGGGCTACCAAGGGCAAGATGGGTGGATGGCATCCTTATTTTATTTATTTACTTACTTTACTTGTATACCGCAGTTTCTCAGCCTAACAGGCGACTCAACGCAGTTTACAACAAAGGTACAACAGTCAACAATATACAATTTAAAACCATAAAAGCATAATACACAATATTGACACAACAGTAACAACCCAATACATCTCATGACTAAAATCGTGATCCAGTTTCGTCGTCCATATTACCATTCCTGTAATCATCACATTCCTTGAAGGGACTGGCTTGACCTTGAAGGAGCTGGGGGTAGTGACGGCCGACAGGGAGCTCTGGCGTGGGCTGGTTCATGAGGTCACGAAGAGTTGGAAATGACTGGACAACATCTATGTAGCCTTGTCCACAGCTGCATGGTATACTGTTGGCTCCTGGTGAGGGTCCCTCTTGTCCTTTGCTGAACGGAGCACTGCCTGGATTTCCTTGGTGGGTCTGCAGGTAGTTTGTATGTTGTGTTTCCTCATTGGCTTCCCTCTGCGGTCAGTGGTTCCCTTGATGTCTGGCAAGAACCTTTTTCCTCTGGGTGGATCTTGGTCTTGACTCTCATGGCTTGTCCTCGGTTGTCTTGCAGCTCTTCTGATGCCTGTGGTGGAGTCTCCTTTGGCCTGCAAAGCCCAGTTGAGGTTCTTCCGTTCTCCTTGGAGGAGGAGGGCTTTGCAGATTCTTTTTTGCACGCTCTGCCTGGGCTTTCACGGTGCTTCTTTTTTTGACTTGGGTGTTGGTTGGAGTTTTGATGTCCGTATCTATCCGTGTGTGTAGGTTCTCTGTATACTCTGTGACCCAATTGTTGATCTGGTTTGTGGGTGACTGGGACATCCAGAGATGGCAGTTCTCCTTCGTTTTCTTTTTCCTTGGTGAATTGGATGCTTGAGCGGATGCTGTTCAGGAGGTTCAGGAATGTGTTGAGTTCTTCTTCTCCATGGCTCCAAATGGTGAAGGTGTCATCCACATATCTGAGCTGTTTGTTGCTGTTTCCAGTGTTCCATGTTGGAGTTTGCAATGACTGGGCTGAGAGGGCTCCCTCCCCATGGCTACTCCCTCTTTCTGCTCATAGAAATCATTGTCCCACTGGCTCTTTTGGCTGCTGCATCGCTCTGTTGGCTCACGTTCACCTTGTTGGCCACGAAGACTCCAAAATCCCTTTCGCATGTAACTCAGTTATTTAGCCAGGCTTCACCCATCCTGTATCTTACATTTCCCCTTTCTGACATTCATCTTCTTAGTTTTGGCCAATTAGCTCTCTAGTCTGCTGAGGTCACTTTGCATCCTGGTCCTGTTCTCTGGAGTATTCGCTCACTATCTTGTATACTAGCTGTACCCGGCCACGTGTTGCTGTGTCCCAATCTGGTTCAATGGAGAAGAAAGAAAAGAGTAAGAGTTGGTTTCTAATACATGTAATTTCATAATACTTCAGATGTAGAGGTTGTCTGGCTTGCCGACTCTAGAACACGCAACATATACTTGTCCATGTGAGAAACCATCTGTGTCTAGATCAGAACCGCACAATTCTGTTGATTTGCCTTGTGCTTTGTTGATGGTGATTGCAAACGCCAGTCGAATTGGGAATTGCAGACTCCTAAATGGAAATGGCATTTATTGATTATTTATTTCATTTCATTTCTACCCGGCCTTCCTTCTCCCCACAAAGGGGACTCAGGGCGGCCTCACATGACGGAAAGGCATTTCCCTTGGAATCCTGGGAATGAGGCCATCTTCCCCTTAGGAAGGGCCTGTGGCCTAGTCTGGTTAAATGGGAGGGAGAGGGAAGAGAAAGAGCAGGCTTCTAATATGTGTGATTTCACAATGCTTGTGGGTATACAATATTTACTGTTATGCCTTTGTCTGTGCAGATTTAGGGATATTTATTTATCGTGTGAGGTGCTAACCAAACAGTTGTGTTGCATTAACAAACAAACAAAACACAAAGTTTGCAAACTTGGCATTCTGTTAAATGTCCTTTGACCTGTAGCTGGCCACTTGGAGTGCCTCTGGTGTTGCCATAAGAAGGTCCTCCATGGTGCATGTGGCAGGGCTCTGGTTGCATTGCAGAAAGTAGTCTGTGGTTTGCTCTTCTCCGCACTCGCATGTCATGGATTCCACTTTGTGGCCCCATTTCCTAAGGTTGGCTCTGCATTTCGTGGTGCAAGAGCGCAGTCTGTTCAGCGCCTTCCAAGTCGCCCAGTTTTCTGTGTGCCCAGGGGGGAGTCTCTCATTTGGTATCAGCCATTGGTTGAGGTTCTGGGTTTGAGCCTGCCACTTTTGGACTCTCGCTTGCTGAGGTGTTCCAGCGAGTATCTCTGTAGATCTTAGAAAACTATTTCTTGATTTAAGTCGTTGACGTGCTGGCTGATACCCAAACAAGGGATGAGCTGGAGATGTCACTGCCTTGAGCCTTTCACTGTCAGTTGCTACTTCCCGGCGGATGTCAGGTGGTGCAATACCGGCTAGACCAGGGGTCCTCAAACTAAGACCTGAGGGCTGGATACGGCCCTCCAAGGCCATTTACCCAGCCCTCGCTAAGGGTCAACCTAAGTCTGAAATGACTTGAAAGCACACAACAACAACAATCCTATCTCATCAGCCAAAAGCAGGCCCACACTTTCCATTGTAATACTAATAAGTTTATATTTGTTTAAAAAAATCTTTATTTTAATTATTGTATTGTTTTTAAGTGTGTTTTGCACTACTTCTGCGTGACTTCCAGGATTCTTCAAGGTTGGTCTCTTCCTTTTCTTTTCCTCCTCCTTCTCTCTTCATCTCGTTGATTTTAAACTTAATTTTGACTAGTCTCTTTATTCTTAGTTATTTGAGATATTCCTTAAATAATGTCCAGTCTGTCCCTGTCTCCATTATTCCCTTATTCCTTTGTATTAGGTAGCTTAAGCTATCCATATTTCTGGCATCCATTATTTTCCTTTTCCATTCCTTCATCTTTGGTATTTCCTTTTTCCATTCCTCCATCTTTGGTATTTCCTTTTTCCTCCACAGTTTTGCAAAGCAAATCCTGGCTGCTGTTGTGGAGAGAAATAACAATTTATCCGTATTTTTATCCATCTTTATGTTTGTGATGCCCAATAGAAATATTTCCGGTTTCAGGGGTATACTAATTTTCAGAATTTTTTGTAGTGTGGCCTGAATTTCCTTCCAATAGTTTCTCACTTTTTTAACATTGCCACCACATATGATATAGAGTTCCTTCTGTTATACCACATTTCCAGCATTTAGGGTTCAGATTTTTATAGCATTTATTTAATTTATAGGGTGTCATGTACCATCTAAAAAATATTTTTGACCAATTTTCTCGCATATCATATGCTGTTAAATACTTAATTTTTCCCCTCCAAATTGCTTCCCATTCATCTATTCCTATTGATTTGCCCACATTTTTTGCCCATTTAACCATGCATTCTTTTATCCCTTCTTCTTTTGTACTCCATCTTAATAGCTCTCTATATATCTTAGATATCTTTTTTTTTCCGTTTCCCAAATTTTATCCCATGTATTTCCTTTTAACTCAAATCCTACTTTTTTGTCTTTCCCGTAAAATTCTTGAATCTGCCTATATTGTAACCACATCATGCTTGGATAGTTTAATTTTATTTCCGCTAGGGGTCTCAGATTTATTTATTTTTTCTCTTCCTTTATCAGTTCTTTATAATTTGGCCATTTAATCCATCCTAGTTCCCTTCTTTGACAGGATTCTAATGGGGAAATCCTTGTCGGGGTTTTATTGTACATTCTTTTTTAATATTTATTTCTTTTTTTAATAATCACCGCCCTGATAAAGTGGTTCCCAAAATTCTTTTCTAATTTTGTTTTTTCATATCCAATATAGGCATGCCAGCCCCTTCGTAGGTCAAAGCCTTCCAGATTCAAGATTTTCTCCTTCTTTAATTTTATCCATTCTGTAGCCCGTGCTAATGCACAGGCTTCTGCATATAGGCCTAGGTCTGGTAGTGCCAGTCCGCCTCTTCCTTTTTCATCCGTTAGATTTTTGTGATTTATCCTAGGTCTCTTATTAAGCCAAATAAATTTTTAATGTCTTTGTTCCATTCTTTTATTCCTTTTTGGTTCCTAATTATTGGGAGATTTTGGAAAAGAAACAACATCCTCGGTAAGACGTTCATCTTTATGCATGATATTCTTCCTAGAAATGATATTTTCAAATTTTTCCACTTTTCTAGATCCTTTTTGATTTCTTTCCAGGTCTTCGTGTAGTTATTTTGTAAGAGTTGCAAGTTCTTCGCTGTGATTGTAATTCCTAAATATTTGAATTTAGTGACAATTTTTATTTTACAGTTTTCTTTGATCTGCTCTATCTTTTTACTTGATATGTTTTTCGTTATTGCTTCTGTTTTCTCTAAATTTAGTTTGAATCCTGCTACTTTTCTGAATTCTTTGATTGTCTCCATCCATTTATTTAAGCTTTTATTTGGTTCTTCAATAATACAAATTATATCGTCAGCAAATGCTCTGCACTTGTACGAATATCCATTTATCTTTGCCCCCTTCAATTCGTTGTTATCTCTTATATTGTTTAATAGGATTTCTAATGTTAATATAAATATTAGTGGAGAAAGTGCACACCCTTGTCTCGTTCCCTTTCATAATTCAATTCCTCTACTCTCCTGCCCGTTTATTATTATTTTCGCATACTGTGTTTTATATATTGCCTCAATTGAGTTTTGTAGGTAAAAGCCCATATCCATTTCTTTAAATAATAGTTTTAAAAAATCCAATTTATGTTATCAAATGCTTTTTCAGCGTTGATCGCTAAGAACATCACCTCTTTTTGTATGTTTTTTTCATAATACTCAATTAAATCAATTATTGTTCTAACATTTTCACTCTGATTTCTGTCTGGGAGGAACCCAGCTTGTTCCTCTTTGATCCAGTTTACTAAAAAAATTTAAATCTTTCTGCAAGGATGTTACTAAATATTTTGTAATCTAAATTTAACAGTGAGATCGGTCTATAGTTTTTTATTTTCTCTGAATCTTTGTTTTCTTTGGGTATCACGCATATGTTAGCTTGTTTCCAAGTATTGGGAATTTCCTGGGTCTCTCTTACTTCGTTCATTACTTTTTTTAGGTACGGTGTTATCTCTTCCTGTAACTTCTTGTAATATATTGCTGTGTAACCGTCTGGGCCCGGCACTTTATTTATTTTCAGATTTCTTATTGCTGTCTGAATTTCTTTTTCCGATATTTCCTTATTTAGTCCTTCTCTTTCCTCTTCTGATATTTTTTTAATTTTCATTTTTCCCAGATACTTCATAATATTTTCGTTCTTTATCTGGTCATCTTGATATAGTGTCTTGTAATATTTCTCGAATTGTTTTCTTATTTCTGTTTCTTCTGTGCATGTTTTCTCCTTAGTTTTTATTCTTGTTATGAATCTCGATTCTCTCTTTCTCCTTAGTTTTCTTGCCAGCCAGGCCCCCGGTTTATTCGCGTTTTGGAAGTAGTCTGCTCTTATATATTTCAATTGTTTGGCCCTCTCTTCTAGTTCCAGGTATTCCCTCTCTTTCTGTAATTTTACCAAGTTATTTGCTACCTTTTTATTCTTCGGGTTATCTTTTAACTTCTTCTCTTCGATGTCAATTTGGACCATTATTTCTCTTTGCTTTTGTGTTTTTTCCTTTTTTCCCCTAGCTTTTTGTTGTATAAAATGCCCACGCATCACTGCTTTACTGGCTTCTCATAGAGTAAATACTTTTATATCATCAGTGTCGTTGTTCTCGAAGTATTCTTTCAATATTTCTTTGCTTCTTTCAATGTCTTCTTCTTTTGGTAACAGATTTTCGTCAAATTTCCATCTCCAATTTTTCTCCCCCTCCCTGATTTCCATCTCCAATGGGCAGTGATCTGAATCTGAGTATTTTTATTTTTATTTATCTTGGGAATAAGTGTTGTGGAGGCCCAGATCATATCAATCCTCGACCAGGATTTATGCCTGGCCGAGAAGAATGTATAATCCTGGATGTGACGATGTGTAAATTTTATTCCTTTGGTTATGTGTAATTTAAACAGTGGGTTATGGATGGAAAGTATGTAGGATTATGTTTTGTTGGAGATGGTGGCTTGGCGTTAGCTGAGTTGCCATAGCAACAGGGACGGAGCCAATTGCCTCTTCATGGGGCAGCTGTGTTTGAAAAGTCAGTCAGTAAGCCAGCGAGCTACTGGGTAGACTGAGTCTCTGGGTGGAGATTCAGGGAATGTGTCTGTAGCCAGTGTGCTATAGGGAAGACTGAGTCTCTGAGTGGAGATTCAGGGAATGTGTCTGTAGCCAGTGTGCTATAGGGAATTCTGTTAAATAAGCCTTTTAGCTTATTTGTTATATTAGGACAGTTGTCCAGAAGGGTTACATCTGCTTAAAGAAACTTCTTGAAGACTGTGCCTGAGATTACTCATGAAACATTACTATTGTAACCAATCAAGATTTGTGCCTCTTGTGAAGAAACAGTTAAACATGTTATACTCCTGTTAAAATAAACTTGTTACTGTTTTCCTCAAGCCTTGCCTGATACAGTTTCTCCTAAGTTGAACAGTCTGCATAGGTGAAGTCAAGCCAGGGACAGTAAATGCTACGCTATCAAATGAATAAAGCCTTCTGTAATTGATAGTCCCTTTATAAAATAGCTCTTAAGCTGGCATTGATCGTTGCCCGGCTTCCCTCATAGATTAGGTGGCAGTCAGTTTAACCACTGGACTGTCTCATTCTTATGTCTCCAGACATCTTCCATTTTCATCTCATTGAATAATCGTAATAGTGTGTTTGGCATGTGTCCTAATATTTTCTTATCCCTTTGGTTTTGTTTTTCTCTTGAAGTTCTGTCCTTTTTTCCATCTACAACGCTATTAAAATCTCCCAAAATTATTAATTTATCAAATTCTTGTTTTACTATGTTGGCCTCTAGAGTTTTTACAAACTTGGACTTTGCATCGTTGGGGGCATACACATTACAAATTAATATTTTCATATTTTGCCATAAGATTTTTACCCCTAGCATTCTTCCCTCTTGGTCTTTAAAGGCCAGTTCTGATTCAATATTCTCTTTTATATATGTTACTACTCCCCTTTTTTTCCCCAGAGGATGATGTATAGTATGTTTTCCCTAATTCTTTGTTTTCAAGATGGGCAATATGTGTTTCTTGTATGGCAATTACTTGACATTTCCTTTTCTTTAAATTATTAAAAACTTTATTTCTTTTATTGACACAATTTAATCCATTAATATTATTACAGTAAATTCTTAAATTGTTATTCATATCAGAACTTGCTTCCTTGTCCTTGCTTTTCTTCCGCTTCTCTTTCTTCTTGTTTTTCTTCCTCTTCTTCTATCTCTTGTTTGTTTCCTAAGTCGTCTTCTATCATGAGTTCCGTGTGAGAGGAAGCCACAGGGAGGAGGGAGCAAGCTTGTTTTCTGCTTCCTTGGAGACTAGGACGCGGAACAATGGCTTCAAACTACAAGAGAGGAGATTCCATCTGAACATTAGGAAGATCTTCCTGACTGTGAGAGCCGTTCAGCAGTGGAACTCTCTGCCCCGGAGTGTGGTGGAGGCTCCTTCTTTGGAAGCTTTTAAGCAGAGGCTGGATGGCCATTTGTCAGGGGTGATTTGAATGCAATATTCCTGCTTCTTGGCAGAATGGGGTTGGACTGGATGGCCCATGAGGTCTCTTCCAACTCTTGGATTCTATGATTCTATCTGATTTGGTCCTATCAACTTCAGTCTGTAGTTTCTGGGGTCAAGATCTTCCTTCTTAGATGATGTTGTACGTTGTCTTTTAGTCTGTTTCCCTTTGTGTTTTACTTCATCTTCATTTCTTCCCTCATCTTCTCTAGTAATTCCTGCATAGAATTATCTGGCCTTCTCCACCGTCTTTATCCAGTATCTCTGTCCCTTATAGGTTGTCATCAACCCTTCTTCCTTTTCCCATCGATATCTCATATTTTGTTTCTTTAATTCCTCCGTAAGAAAGGTATATTTCCTTCTATTACTGATTACTGGGCCTGGGAATTCTTTCAGGATCACTACTCTTCTGTCTTTGTAGCAGATTACTTTTTTGTTACTTGTTCTTAATATCTCATCTCTTGTTATCTTTCTGGTGAGTTGAATGGTCTACATCTTCTAATGTTACACCATTAATTAATAGATGATATACAAATGGCCAAACTGTCTAAGAGACTTTGAGGTAAAAATAATGATGATTTTGTAAACAAGTGGTGGCTGGTCTTTGCCTATCTTGAAAAGAAGGCAAAAGTTGACCTTAAGGATGCTGCAAGCGGAACTATGTGAGGAACTTGTATGGGAAGTTTCTACTTTTCTAGAAACTAAATATTCTGCCACTTTTTATGTAAATATATAAAAAAATCCTTTGTATCTTTTTGTTTTGGTCTATGTATAATAAAAATTTATTAGGACAAAGGAGGCTAAAGTGGAATAGCTGTTATGTTTTGCTTTCTCATTTGACTTAAGATGAAGATGCCTTATTTTGTGATACTTACAAAGACTATGTAAGTTTCTTGTAGTGTTTTTTTTTGTATGCAACATTGCAAGTTTGTGTTTCATCCCTGCTATTAAGAGTAAAGATTTTTCTGTTCTCAATTGCAACGCATGCACAAAACTATATATATATATATATATATATATATATATATATATATCACACATATACATCTATATATATAAATGCTCTGTGCATAATGAGTGGCTTAAAAACAAAAAAAAAACTACGGGGCCAAATGATCCCAAATTTGGCAACAAAACTCCTCACAATCCAAGGAGTGACCATCACTGGGAAAAAACCCCACAAAAACACCTTTAAATTCAAAGAAGGAAGATAACAACACACCTCCCCTGCCCCCTTCCCCTCACACTGAGGACACAGAAGGAAAGTTCCGAAGCACCTGCGGCCCCGAACGAACACTAAGGCAAGGGATCTAAGGGGGAGGCGAGAGAGGGGGAGGAAAAAAGAGGGGAGTGGGCCACACTCTGCACACACTCTGACTCTCTCCCCCACACACACACACACACTCTCCCACAGCACAAGGGAAGGTGCCATGATGAGGGTAATAGGGACACACAAAACAGACATTGCTCGGAAAGGAGCCCTAAAACCATCCAGCCCAACCTCATTTGGCAGTAAAGGAAGACACAATCAAAGCCCTCATAACGGATGGCCAACCAGTTGAAAGGGAGCCCTAAAGGCCATCTGGTCCAATCCCCTCCTACCCTCCTTCCTTCCCTCCCTCACACCAAATTTGGCAACAAAACATCACTCAAAATAATTATGATTTTGTCATTTGGGAGTTGTAGTTGCTGGGATTTATAGTTCACCTACAATCAAAGCACATTCTGAACTCTATCAACGACGGAATTGAACCAAACTTGGCACACAGAACTCCCATGACCAACAGAAAATACTGGGTTTGGTGGGCATTGACTTTGAGTTTGGGAGTTGTAGTTCATCTACATCCAGAGAGCACTGTAGACTCAAACAATGATGGATCTGGACCAAACTTGGCATGGATACTCAATATGACCAAATGTGAACACAGATGGAGTTTGGGGGAAAATAGACCTTGACATTTGGGAGTTGTAGTTGCTGGGATTTATAGTTCACAATCATGACCAACAGAAAATACTTAAGGCCATCCAGTCCAACTGCCTTCATCAGGGCAAGAAAACGTAATCAAAGTCCTCCTGACAAAGAGCCATCCAGCCATAGATCTAGATAGATATGATTCACATACACACACAGAGAGATATAATATCATAGATTTGAAAGGGACCCTTAAAGAAGGACTATGATATGTTGCATGTTCCAGGGTGGGCAAACCAGGCACTCTCCACATCAACACTGACAAAGAAACAGCAACAAATACTGTTAACCACAAGCAGAAAGAAATTACGTATATTAGAAACCAACACTTTCTCATGACTTTATTTTCCAGATCAACAGACTGGGCCACAGCAATGCCTGGCAGGGGACAGCTTAGTATACATATGTATACGTATGGTTATTATCTGGGAATGTTTAAATACCGTTTATATTTAATTCTGTTTTAATGTTTGCATCTTTTATGTTTAAATTGTATGCGGATGTTTTATGTTCAGCTGCTTTGAGTATCCGTGAGGGGAGATAAAGAAGGCTATAAATCAATATAATAATAATAATAATAATAATAATAATAATAATCTTTCACTTCTTTTGTAACCAGGTAAATGAGGAATCTTTGGAGCCACCTCTTGAATGCAGTAAAGAAACCAATAACATAGGAAGAAGAAATCCTCTCAAGGTGATGATCTTGCAGAATTCTTGATCCCACAGATAAGAAAGAAAAAAGGAGTCAAGTATCTGTATTGCAATAAACACCCTTATTACTGTTGATATGGCGGAGAAACCCTATACATGCTTGGAGTGTGGAAAGAGTTTCACTCAGAATTCAAGTCTACGTTCACATCAGAGGACTCACACTGGGGAGAAACCCTTTAAATGCCTGGAGTGTGGAAAGAGCTTCGCTCAGATTGGAAGTCTACGTTCACATCAGAGGACTCACACTGGGGAGAAACCCTATAAATGCCTGGAGTGTGGACAGAGCTTCACTCGGAATGGGAGTCTACGTTTACATCAGAAGACTCACACTGGGGAGAAACCGTTTAAATGCCTGGAGTGTGGACAGAGCTTCACTCGGAATGGGAGTCTACGTTTACATCAGAGGACTCACACTGGGGAGAAACCGTTTAAATGCCTGGAGTGTGGACAGAGCTTTGCTCAGAATTCACATCTAAGATCACATCAGAAGACTCACACTGGAGAGCAACCCTTTAAATGCCTGGAGTGTGGACAGAGCTTCACTCACAGTTCAACTCTACGTATACATCAAAGGACTCACACTGGGGAGAAACCCTATACATGCTTGGAGTGTGGACAGAGCTTCACTCAGAATTCAAGTCTACGTTCACATCAGAGGACTCACACTGGGGAGAAACCCTATAAATGCCTGGAGTGTGGAATGAGCTTCACTGATAATGGAACTCTACGTTCACATCAAAGGACTCACACTGGGGAGAAACCCTTTAAATGCCTGGAGTGTGGACAGAGCTTCACTGAGAATGGACATCTACGTTCACATCAGAGGACTCACACTGGGGAGAAACCCTTTAAATGCCTGGAGTGTGGACAGAGCTTCACTCGGAATGGGAGTCTACGTTTACATCAGAGGACTCACACTGGGGAGAAACACTTTAAATGCCTGGAGTGTGGACAGAGCTTCACTCAGAATGGAAGTCTACGTTTACATCAGAGGACTCACACTGGGGACAAACCCTATAAATGCCTGGAGTGTGGACAGAGCTTCACTCAGAATTCAAGTCTACGTTCACATCAGATGACTCACACTGGGGTGAAACCCTATAAATGCCTAGAGTGTGGAAAGAGCTTCACTCGGAATTCACATCTACGTAGACATCAAAAGACTCACACTGGGGAGAAACCCTATAAATGCCTTGAGTGTGAACAGAGTTTCTCTCAGAATTCACATCTACGTAGACATCAAAGGACTCACACTGGGGAGAAACCCTTTAAATGCCTGGAGTGTGGAATGAGCTTCACTGGGAATGGAACTCTACGTAGACATCAAAGGACTCACACTGGGGAGAAACCCTTCAAATGCCTGGAGTGTGGAAAGAGTTTCGCTTGCAATTCAGGTCTACGTTCACATCAAAGGACTCACACTGGGGAGAAACCCTTCAAATGCCTGGAGTGTGGAAAGAGTTTCTTTCAGAATTCACATCTGCGTTCACATCAGCAGACTCACACTGGAGAGAACCCATATAAATGCCTAGAATGTGGACAGAGCTTCACTCACAGTTCAACTCTACGTATACACCAAAGGACTCACACTGGGGAGAAACCCTATACATGCCTGGAGTGTGGAAAGAGTTTCGCTTGGAATTCAGGTCTACGTTCACATCAAAGGACTCACACTGGGGAGAAACCCAATAACTGCCTGGAGTGTGGAAATAGCTTCACTCGGAATTCACATCTACGTAGACATCAAAGGACTCACACTGGGGAGAAACCCTTTAAATGCCTGGAGTGTGGGAATAGCTTCACTTGGAATTCACATCTACGATCACATCAGAAGACTCATACTGGGGAGAAACCCTTTAAATGCCTGGAGTGTGGACAGAGCTTCACTGAGAATGGACATCTACGTTCACATCAGAGGACTCACACTGGGGAGAAACCCTATAAATGCCTAGAGTGTGGAAAGAGTTTCTCTCAGAATTCACATCTACGTAGACATCAAAGGACTCACACTGGGGAAAAACCCTTTAAATGCCTGGAGTGTGGAAATAGCTTCACTCGGAATTCACATCTACGATCACATCAGAAAACTCACACTGGGGAGAAACCCTTTAAATGCCTGGATTGTGGACAGAGCTTCATTAAGAATGGAAATCTACGTTCACATCAGAGGACTCACACTGGGGAGAAACCCTTCAAATGCCTGGAGTGTGGGCAATGCTTCACTCAGAATGGAAATCTACGTTCACATCAAAAGACTCACACTGGGGAGAAACCCTTCAAATGCTTGGAGTGTGGAAAGAGTTTCTCTCAGAATGGAAATCTACGGTCACATCAAAAGACACACTGGGGAGAAACCCTTTAAATGCCTGGAGTGTGGACAGAGCTTTGTTTGGAGTAAAAGCTTACGTTCACATCAAAGGACTCACACTGGGGAGAAACCCTTTAAATGCCTGGAGTGTGGACAGAGCTTCACTGAGAATGGACATCTACGTTCACATCAGAGGACTCACACTGGGGAGAAACCCTATAAATGCCTAGAGTGTGGAAAGAGTTTCTCTCAGAATTCACATCTACGTAGACATCAAAGGACTCACACTGGGGAGAAACCCTTTAAATGCCTGGAGTGTGGAAATAGCTTCACTCGGAATTCACATCTACGATCACATCAGAAGACTCATACTGGGGAGAAACCCTTTAAATGCCTGGAGTGTGGACAGAGCTTCATTAAGAATGGAAATCTACGTTCACATCAGAGGACTCACACTGGGGAGAAACCCTTCAAATGCCTGGAGTGTGGGCAATGCTTCACTCAGAATGGAAATCTACGTTCACATCAAAAGACTCACACTGGGGAGAAACCCTTCAAATGCTTGGAGTGTGGAAAGAGTTTCTCTCAGAATGGAAATCTACGGTCACATCAAAAGACACACTGGGGAGAAACCCTTTAAATGCCTGGAGTGTGGACAGAGCTTTGTTTGGAGTAAAAGCTTACGTTCACATCAAAGGACTCACACTGGGGAGAAACCCTTCAAATGCCTGGAGTGTGGACAGAGCTTCACTGAGAATGGAAGTCTACATACACATCAAAGAATTCACACAGGGGAGAAACCCTATTAATTCCTGCAGTTTGGAAAGAGTTTCACTCAGAGTGATATATAATGTCTATATAAATAAAAATGTTCGTTTGTGCTATTCACAGAACTCAAAAACCCCTGGGGCAATTGGCACCAAATTTGGACACAAGACACCTAACAACCCAATGTATGTTCTCCACTCAAAAAACCCACGAAAACAAAAAGCAGAAAGGACTTCTGAACTACATGTTCACAAAGGAGAAACTGCATTGCCCACAAAGAGACCCATGGCCACGCCCCCTCCTTGCGAGGAAACAGCCGGCCGGCCGTTAAAGCATGAGGAGCCAGATGTGCGTGCATGGCCACACACACACACACACACACACACACAAGTGAGAATGGGCACCGTGGGGGTGGAGGTGGAGGCTTGCGAGGAAGGCTGGCGGGTGGGGGAGGGACTTTAGGAGCCTACCCACTGTCCTCCTCCACTTCCTCTCCTTCCTCATCTGAAACTGCACCCCCAACGCTTTAGGAGTGAGGAAGATGATGGATGGGCTCCTAAGTCCCTCCTTTGCCAGCAGAAGCAGCAGCCTTTTCCTCTTGGCTGCCCCCCCCTTTCTACCCTCTTCCTCCAAGATGCCCCGGTGGAAGGAGGGAGAGGGAGGGAGGGGGGAGAGGGACTGTTGCCTTCTTCACCAACTCTTCCTTGCCTCCCTCCCTTCACTGCAGGGAGGAGGAAAGAAAGAAAGAGGCAGAAACAAGTTTTATTTTTGAATTCTCCCATTCCTCTGCGTCCTGCTCCCTTCTTCCTCCTCCAACTTCTTTATTTCCTCCCTCTCCTTCTCTCTCATTTCTGTAGATCTCTCTCCGGCAACACGAGCAGACATTTAACACACTCTCTCTCGTCTATTAACATCCAGACCGGGAGGTAGCTCTCCCTGCCACACTCCTTCTCTCCCTCGCTCCCTTCCCTTCTTTCCTCCCCCCTTTTCTTCCCCCCTTCTTTCCCTTCCCTTCTTCCCTTCCATCCTGTCCTTCCTTCCTTCTTCCTTTCCTTTCCTTCTTTTCCTTCCACCCTCCCTTTCCTCCTCCTTTCCCTTTCTTCATTTCCTTCCTCTTCGTTTCCTTCCCTCCCTCCATTCTTCACCCCCTCCTTCCTTTCCCTCCTTCCTTCTTCCTTCCTTCCTGTCCCTCCTTCTTTCCTTTCCTTCCTTCCCCTCTTTCCCTCCCTCCCTTTTTCCTTCCTTCCTTCTTTCTTTCCTTCTTTCTATGTAAGATATCAATACAATATTTTATATATTGTTATATTCATTACTATATAACATGTTACTATTATATATTACTATATAATACAAATTAAATAGACTTACAGAATAGAGTTGGAAGGAACAGGCAAGAAGTAATGGGAGAAGGAGGGAAAGAGGGAAGGAATGAAGGAGGGAAAGGGGGAAGGAGGGAGGAAAAGAAAGAAAAGGAGAGAAACAAGGAAGGAGAGAAGGAAATAAAAAAGGGAAAGAAGGAAGGATGTAACCAAAGAGCAAAGAAATGGAGGAAAGAAACAGGTAGAGATGGAAGAAAGAAGATAAATAGGAAGGGAAAGAAGTAGAGGAAAGGAAGGAGAAAAAGAGGGAGGGAAGGTTGGCCACAGCAACGCGTGGCGGGTACAGCTAGTAATCTATATAAATAAACATGTAATGTTCGTTTGTCTTATTCAGAGAACTCAAAAACCCCTGGATGAATTGGCACCAAATTTGGACACAATACACCTCACAACCCAATGTATGTTCTCCACTCAAAAAACCCACGAAAAGAATAAGCAGAAAGGACTGCTGAACTACATGTCCACAAAGGAGAAACTCCAAGTCTACAAAGAGACCCATGGCCACGCCCCCTCCTCCTCGCGGGGAAACAGCCAGTTGTTAAAGCATGAGGAGCCAGGCATGCGTGTATGCCTCCCCCCCCCACACACACACACACAAGCGAGAGTGAGCACCATGGGAGTGGAGGGGAGGGGGAGGCTTGCCGCATGGAGCCCCTTCTCTTTCCCTGCTGTGCCAGGAGGGTGGTCTCCTCCACCTTTCCCTGATGGAAGAGTGGATGGGGGCGGGGGGGGGCTTTCTGTAGACTCTTCTTTCTTTTTTAACTCTTTCCTATCTGTCTGACCTGTTCGGCTGTCTCCAGCAACACAAGCACACATTTAACACACACACACACACACGCAGGAGGTAGCTGCCTCTGCCACACTCCACCCAAAAGGACTCCCTTCCCTTCTTTCCTCCCTCCCTTTCCTTTTATTCCTTCCCTCTCTCCCCTCCTCCTTCCTGTCCCTCCCTCCTTCCTTCTCCTTCCTTTCCTTCTTTCCCTCCTTCCCTCCTTCCTGTCCCTCCTTTCTTCTTCCTTTCCTTCCCTCCCTCCCTTCCTTCCTCCTTCTTTCTTTTCTTTCCTTCTCCTTTTCCTTCCTCCCTCCTTTCTCCCCCTCCTTCCTTCTCTTCCTTTCCTTCCTTCTTTCCTTCTATGTAAGATATAAATAAAATATATATTGTTATATATTGATTTTGTAATAGTTAGAATCATAGAATCCAAGAGTTGGAAGAGACCTCCTGGGCCATCCAGTCCAGCCCCATTCTGCCAAGAAGCAGGAATATTGCATTCAAAGCACCCCTGACAGATGGCCATCCAGCCTCTGCTTAAAAGCTTCCAAAGAAGGAGCCTCCACCACACTCCCTCCGGGGCAGAGAGTTCCACTGCTGAACGGCTCTCACAGTCAATAGGAGCTGCATCTTTCAGCTACTGCAGTCAACTGCACTGCACCTGAGGGAGAGGCCAGCCGTGGGGGCTCTTTCTCTTCTTTCTCCACCTACCCCTGACAGCATCTTCCTCAGGTTCAGGTGGAATCTCTTCTCTTGAAGTTTGAAGACATTGTCCCATTGCGTCCTAGTCTCCAAGGAAGCAGAAAACAAGCTTGCTCCCTCCTCCTCCCTGTGGCTTCCTCTCACATATTTATACATGGCTATCATATCTCCTCTCAGCCTTCTCTTCTTCAGGCTAAACATGCCCAGCTCCTTAAGCTGCTCCTCATAGCGCTTGTTCTCCAGATCCTTGATTATTTGAGTCGCCCTCCTCTGGACACATTCCAGCTTAGAGTCAATCTCTCTCTTGAACTGTGGTGCCCAGAATTGGACACAATATTCCAGGTGTGGTCTAACCAAGGCAGAATAGAAAGGTAGAGAGATATTGACTCCATTTTAGTCGCCCTCCTCTGGACACATTCCAGCTTAGAGTGAATATCTCTCTTGAACTGTGGTGCCCAGAATTGGACACAATATTCCAGGTGTGGTCTAACCAAAGCGGAATAGAGGGGTGGTATCTTTAACACATACAATCATTCCTCTCCATGTATCTCTGCATTGCTTCATTGTAACTTTTATACACACAATTGTTTCTTCTCATTACATAACACATTTCTGCCATCCTGTAATGTCTTAGTACATACAATCATATCTCCATACATTTCTGCATTTCCGTTACATTTTAAATCCATATAATTACTGCTCTTCATTTCATAATATATCTCGGTGATTCTGTAATCTTTCCAATACACACATTTACTTCTCTTCATGACTGCATACATTTAATTACTTCTTATTACATATTATTTCTTCGTTACAACTTCTATACTTCATTACCTCAATACTTGTAACAACCATTACATTTCATAATCATTTCATAACCTTAGGGACCGCCTCTCCTTCTCCCATCATCGGAGGTCGCAAGGACCAGGCGCAGGTGGGCTTTCTCCATTTCTGCCCCTGCCTTAGGGAATTCCTTACCGCCCTACGTGAGAGCCACGCGTGACATCGGGCCTTTTACTCTCGCACTTAAGACCTGGCTTTTCACTAGAGCATTCGATCTCTATGAATTTTTAATTTTTTACAATTTAGCTGTAAAACACCTAGAGCATTCTTGGATGGAGGGCAATTAATAAGTAATTAAATGATGATGATGATGTTAGTATGATATGCAAATTGCTTATAGTTCCAACCCTGTGATTTCAGTAATGCATGGGTAGATGTATAGTATTATTGGTAGAACGTCACTTTTGGAGGTTCCTGTGCTGGCCGGATGAAGAAGGGCTGACAAGCAAGGAACGTGCTTCTTGCAGCGTGCTGAGATGTGAGCGGACAAGATTGAAGGTGAGGTGGATCTGTAATTGGTTAAATGGACGAACCCAGAGGGTGATTGTCCCCAATGCTTCCTCTTCATCTTGGAAAGAAGTGACAAGTGGAGTGCCACAAACAGGGTTCCGTCCTGGGCCCGGTCCTGTTCAACATCTTTATTAATGACTTAGATGAAGGGTTAGAAGGCAGGATCATCAAGTTTGCAGACGACACCAAATTGGGAGGGAGAGCCAATACTCCAGAGGACAGGAGCAGAATTCAAAACGATCTTGACAGATTAGAGAGATGATTGGCCAAAACTAACAAAATGAAGTTCAACAGGGACAAATGCAAGATACTCCACTTAGGCAGAAAAAACGAAATGCAAAGATACAGAATGGGGGACAATGCCTGGCTCGAGAGCAGTACGTGTGAAAAAGATCTTGGAGTCCTTGCAACAAGTTAAACATGAGCCAACAATGTGATGTGGCAGCAAAAAAAGCCAATGGGATTTTGGCCTGCATCAAGAGGAGCATAGTGTCTAGATCTAAGGAAGTAATGCTACTCCTCTATTCCGCTTTGGTTAGACCACATCTGGAATATTGTGTCCAATTCTGGGCACCACAATTCAAGAGAGATATTGACTAAGCTGGAATGTGTCCAGAGGAGGGCGACTAAAATGATCAAGGGTCTGGAGAACAAGCCCTATGAGGAGCGGCTTAAGGAGCTGGGCATGTTTAGCCTGAAGAAGAGAAGGCTGAGAGGAGATATGATAGCCATGTATAAATATGTGAGAGGAAGCCGTAGGGAGGAGGGAGCAAGCTTGTTTTCTGCTTCCTTGCAGACTAGGACGCGGAACAATGGCTTCAAACTACAAGAGAGGAGATTCCATCTGAACACGAGGAAGAACTTCCTGACTGTGAGAACCGTTCAGCAGTGGAACTCTCTGCCCCGGAGTGGTGGAGGCTCCTTCCTTGGAGGCTTATACAGAGGCTGGATGGCCATCTGGGTGATTTGAATGCAATATTCCTGCTTCTTGGCAGAATGGGGTTGGACTGGATGGCCCAGGAGGTCTCTTCCAACTCATTGATTCTATGAAGGTTCTCTTGTCTATATATTGTGTAAATAGTAAAGATAAGTGAGATGGCGAACGCTGAGCATTAGATTGTTTTTATTGATTTTAACGTATGGACTGACTGCCTTAATTGTTATAATTGCTGTTTACATGTTTTATCCATTGTTATGTTTATGTTGGCATCGAACTGTGCCTTTTGTAAGCCGCCCTGAGTCCCCTCCTCGGGGGTTGAAAAGGGTGGGGTAGAAATGCGCTAAATAAATAAATAAGTGCCGTTTCCCAGTGAAAGCTGAATTGAAGGACTCCAGTGTTTTCTTCCTGTGCCTTCAAGCAGAAGCCTGGAAGGCCAAAGAAACTGAGATAAGGAAGGCGATTTATCTCAATCTACCAACATAACTTGCATACTATATCTTCTCATATTCCCCACCTTCTCCTTTTTTCTTTCTGTGGTTTATTTGAGGGTTTTTTGTTTGTTTTTTAAAACAAAAAACAAAAAAAATTATTTGCCAAAAAACCAAAGATTTTATTTCTTTAGTCAGAAACGTATCCATTTCTGTGGTCATAATAAAGGACTTGATTCTGAGTGAGCACGCTGACCGGCTTTGCATAACAGACCTGGCTTAGAAGCTGGGGGTGGTGTTGGGTGGGGATGAGGGTGAACCTTGGCTCTGCCCACCAGGATTCTCTGGTCAGCAGCAGTAGCAGGGGAGGCCTGAGGGGCAGGGAAGTGGAGTCGCAGTGGTCTGTCATGATTCCATTCCCCTGAACCAGGTTCCCCATCCCACAGTCAACAGGGTTCGAGTGTATTTACCTGGAGGTGGAGTGGATGAAGGATTAGGGGAAATCCAACCCTAAATAGGGAAACAAGTCGTCCAGGAATACCTGGTTGCTCTAGACCAGTGGTTCTCAACCTTCCTAATGCCGCGACCCCTTAGTGCAAGTCCTCATGTTGTGTTGACCCCCAACCATAACGTTATTTTCGTTGCTACTTCATAATTGTAATTTTGCTTCTGTTATGAATTGTAATGTAAATATCTGACCTTGTCTTCCCGCAAACAAGCTTTACCTTCAGGACGCTTGCAGAACGGCTCCGGCACCAAACAAAGGCTTTTCAGCTCAGAACGAGCCCTTAGAACGCAAAGCTTAGAAGGCAATGCTCCAAGTACGAACACACAGTGGCTTACTATATACACGTGAGATAACAATACACTCAATTAACTCGTCAATTAACTGTGTCAGCTGCAACAGAAACAGCCCTGACCCTTTCCAAAACTTAGGGAAAGTACGTTGCAAACCCTGAGTAGCAAGAGGAGACCCCACCAGTCACACATGTCCAGAAGCCCTGCCCGTGTCCTCCACAAACTCCATCCCGCAGCCAGGAAACCAGAAGACGTTTCCTTCTGGAGAGGAGAGCAAGGACCCATCTCGATCAAAGAGTAAAGAGTAGAGGCATCACTCTGGCAATGACGATCCACATAGTAAAAGCAATCGTATTCCCCGTAGTCACCTATGGCTGTGAGAGCTGGACCTCAGGGAAGGCTGAGCCAAGGAAGAACTGTGGTGCTGGAGGAAAGTTCTGAGAGTGCCTTGGACCGCGAGAAGATCCAACCAGTCCATCCTCCAGGGAAGAAAGCCCAACTAAAGCTCACTGGAGGGAAGGAGAGGAGAGGCCAAGAGGAAGTCCTTTGGCCACATCATGGGAAGACAGGACAGCTTGGAGAAGGCAATGATGCTGGGGGAATGGGGAGTGGATGGTATCCTGGATTGCCCTTGAAGGAACCCCTGGGGGTGGCCACGGCTGACAGGGAGACACTCTGGCCTGGGACATTCCAGGAGGTCACGAAGAGGTGGAAGCGACTCAACGAAGAAACAACTCCATCCTGCCCACCACCTTTCAGGTGGGAAACCTCTGTTTTTCCTCCACCAAAGACACCTCTCGGGGTTCCTCTCCCTCTCCATTGGGGTGGAATTTGCATGACCCCGCCCACTGCCTCTCCCTCTACCCTTTCCTATGGCACACAGCAAGCAGAGGCATTGATCAGCAAGTGAACACTGGAGGGATTTGGGGACTGACTCCTCAGGATGGGAGTTGTAGTTCACCCTGCATCAAGACACGGCTCTGAGAGTGGCCCCCACTGACGATGGGCCTGGACCCCGTTTGCACCCAAAAACCCCAAGACCGAGGGCAAATATAACGGAGAGCAGTGGGGGGAATGGACCTTGACTGATAGGAATTGTAGTTCACCTGCACCCAGAGAGCCCTGTGGGCGCAAAAAACAACGATGGATCTGCACCAAATTGGGCACGCATGCCTGATAGGCCCAAATTCCCATACTGGTGGGTTTGGGGTGGGATCGGCCTTGGCGTCTGTGAGTTGGAGTTGCTGGGATGTATTGTTGTTCATTCGTTCAGTCGTCTCCGACTCTTCGTGACCTCATGGACCAGCCCACGCCAGAGCTCCCTGTCAGCTGTTACCACCCCCAGCTCCTTCAAGGTCAGTCCAGTCACTTCAAGGATGCCATCCATCCATCTTGCCCTTGGTCGGCCCCTCTTCCTTTTGCCTTCCACTTGCCCCAGCATAATTGTCTTCTCTAGGCTTTCCTGTCTCCTCATGATGTGGCATTCAAAGGACTTCCCACTTTGTCTCCAGTATCTTTCCCTCCAGTGAGCAGTCGGGCTTTATTTCCTGGAGGATGGACTGGTTGGATCTTCTCGCAGTCCAAGGCACTCTCAGCACTTTCCTCCAACTCCACAGCTCAAAAGCATCTCTCTTCCTCCGCTCAGCCTTCCCGAAGGTCCATCTCTCACATCCGTAGGTGACTCCAGGGAAGACCATGGCTTTGACTAGGCAATGGATCTTTCTTGCCAGTCTGATGTCTCTACTCTTCACTATTTTATGGAGACTGGACCTTGCTCTCCTCCCAAGAAGGAAGCGTCTCCTGATTTCCTGGCCACAGTCTGCATCTGCAGTAATCTTTGCACCTAGAAATACAAACCCTGTCACGGCCTCCACGGTTTCTCCCTCTATTTCCCAGTTGTCAATCATTCTTGTTGCCATGATCTTGGTTTTTTTGACGTTTAGCTGCAACCCGGCTTTTGCGCTTTCTTCTTTCACCTTGATTAGAAGGCTCCTCAGCTCCTCCTCGCTTTCGGCCATCAGGGTGGGATGTATAGTTCACTTGAACCCAGGGAGCCCTGTGAACTCAAAAAACAACGATGGATCTGCCCCAAATTGGGCACGCATGCCTGATAGGCCGAAATTCCTCATACTGGTGGGTTTGGGGTGGGATTGGTCTTGGCGTCTGTGAGTTGGGGTTGCTGGGATGTATAGTTCACTTGAACCCAGGGAGCCCTGTGAACTCAAAAAACAACGATGGATCTGCACCAAATTGGGCACGCATGCCCGATAGGCCCCAATTTCCAATACTGGTGGGTTTGGGGTGGGATTGGCCTTGGCGTATGTGAGTTGTGGTTGCTGGGATGTATAGTTCACTTGCACCCAGAGAATCCTGTGGACGCAAAAAACAACGATGGATCTGCACCAAATTGGGCACGCATGATCAATAGGCCCAAATTCCCCATACTGGTGGGTTTGGGGTGGGATTGGCTTGGCGTCTGTGAGTTGGGGTTGCTGGGATGTCTAGTTCACCTGCCATCCGAGGCACACAGAACCCCCAGGCCAACCTGGACGTAGTGGAGGGCCTTGGCGGGAGTGGCCCACCACGATGGGAGTTGTAGTCCACCCTGCGGCCGGAGAGCACACGGGAGGGAGGGAGGGCCACACCCAGGACGCGCCTGGAGCTCATTTGCCCTTCATGACGAACTTGAACTCTTGGTGATGGGAGTTGTAGTCCGCCCAGAACCTTCAAAGGAAAACGAGGAGTCCTTCTACTAACCCGGATGTGAGGGATGATGATGGCGCTGAGGAGGCCGAAGGCAGGACTAGAGCGGGGAGGCGGGGCCACGGGGAGTCTCCAGGGCCTGAACCGCAGCCTGATTGGCCCTCAGGATGATGGGCGGGAAAGCGCTGAGGGAGAGGCGGTGGGCGGGGCCACAGGGCAGCCTCCAGGGCCAGAGCTGCATCCTGATTGGCCCTCAGGGTGATGGGCGGGAAAGCGCTGAGGGAAAGGCGGTGGGCGGGGCCACGGGCAGTCTCCAGGGCCAGAGCTGCGCCCTGATTGGCCCTCAGGAGGATGGGCGGGAAAGCGCTGAGTGAGAGGCGGTGGGCGGGGCTACAGGGCAGTCTCCAGGGCCAGAGCTGCATCCTGATTGGCCCTCAGGGTGGTGGGCGGGAAAGCGCTGAAGGAGAGACGGTGGGCGGGGCTACGCTGAGGGGAGAAGAAGGCGGCGCCATTTTGTGTCACTCCGAGTCAGGGAAGACCGCCGAGGGTGAGGTAAGCCTGCAGTCCGCCTCCAGGCCTCGTCGGTGGGCCTCTCCCCGTCCTCCTCGTGCCCAGCAGGTGAGCCTCAGGGGTGGCCGCGGCCGACTGTGTGTGTGGGGAGATCCAAGCCTTGACGAGTGGGGGGGAGGCCTCCAAGGCGAGGGGGAGGGGGTCCGCCTGTCACCCCGAGTGATTGGCAGCCGAGGCGAGGCTGGGCGGGGCTTGTGGGCGTGGCGGGAGAGGAGGGGCTGCGCGGCCCCCTCCCTCCATCCCTCCCTCTCTCTCTCTCTCCTTGGGTGAGGAAAGCAAAGGCCGGAAGGAAGGAAGGAAGTCAAAGCCGAGCAGACGGGGCGGTCCCCCATACATCATCAAAACATACAAAGTAAACAGCAGAAATGCAAAGAGAGAGAATGGGGGGCAATGATGCCTGGCTCGAGAGCAGTAGGTGTGGAAAAGATCTCGGAGTCCTCGTGGGGAGGAAGGTGAACATGAGCCAGGAATGTGATGTGGGGGCAAAAAAGCCAATGGGATGTTGGCCTGCATCAAGAGGAGCCTCGTGTCGTGCTCCCCATGCTCTATTCCGCTTTGGTTAGACCACTTTACCTGGAGTATTGTGTCCAATTCTGGGCACCACAATTCAATAGAGATATTGACTCTAAGCTGGAATGTGTCCAGAGGAGGGCGACTCAAATGATCCAGGGTCTGGAGAACAAGCCCTATGAGGAGCGGCTTAAGGAGCTGGGCATGTTTAGCCTTCAGAAGAGAAGGATGAGAGGAGATATGATGAGGGCCATGTATAAATGTGTGAGAAGAAGCCACAGGGAGGAGGGAGTAGATAAAGGGTCTGGAGAACAAGCCCTATGAGGAGCAGCTTAAGGAGCTGGGCATGTTTAGCCTTCAGAAGAGAAGGCTGAGAGGAGACATGATGAGGGCCATGGATCAATATGCGAGGGGAAGCCACAGGGAGGAGGAGGAGGAGGGAGCAAGCTTCCTTTCTGCTTCCTTGGAGACTAGGACGCAAGGGAGCCATGGCTTCAAACTACAAGAGAGGAGATTCCATCTGAACATGAGGAAGAACTTCCTGACTGTGAGAGCCATTCAGCAGTGGAACTCTCTGCCCCGGAGTGTGGTGGAGGCTCCTTCTTTGGAAGCTTTTAAACAGGGGCTGGATGGCCATCTGTCAGGGGTGCTTTGAATGCAATATTCCTGTTTCTTGGCAGAATGGAGTTGGACTGGATGGCTCATGAGGTCTCTTCCAAATCTTTGATTCTATGATCTATGTCTCTCAAGCCTTCGACTCTGTAAACCATGAGTCCCTATCCCAAGTCAGTGGAAACTTCAGACTGATTCTATGATCTGAGGAAGCCTGGCGTGGGCGTGGCTTGACGGTGTGAGTGCGGGGGGGGGGAGGGGAAGCCATGTTATGCACCATAATTTGGGGGAGAGAGGGGGGAGATGGCAGGCCTGGCCTTGCATTCGCGGAGTGGCAGGACAACCAAGCCAGGCCCTTCCCTCTCTCTCATAGAATCCAAGAGTTGGAAGAGACCTCCTGGGCCCTCATCCAGTCCAACCCCATTCCGCCAAGAAGCAGGAATTGCATTCAAATCACCCCTGACAGATAGCCATCCAACCTCTGCTTAAAAGCTTCCAAAGAAGGCGCCTCCACCACACTCCAGGGCAGAGAGTTCCACTGCTGAACGGCTCTCACAGTCAGGAAGTTCTTCCTCATGTTCAGATGGAATCTCCTCTCTTGTAGTTTGAAGCCATTGTTCTGCGTCCTAGTCTGCAAGGAAGCAAAAAACAAGCTTGCTCCCTCCTCCTCCCTGTGGCTTCCTCTCACATATTTATACATGGCTCTCATCATATCTCCTCCAAGGGGACTCCCAAACTGCGGACCTGTGGCTTCAGTAGGAGTGTAACCCCATCCAGCATAGGTTGCCACCCTATACCCTGATCCAGTTTTCGATCGACCAGGAGGACCTCTGTCTTGTCGGGATTGACCTTCAGCCTGTTCTTCCTCATCCAGACAGCCACAGCAGCCAAGCACTCGTCCAGCACCCGAGGGGCTTCCTTGGAATTAGGTGGAAATGAGTAATAGAGTTGTGTGTCATCTGCGTAGAGATGGCACCTAACTCCAAAACTCCGGATGACCTCTCCCAGAGTTTCATGTAGATGTTAAAAAGCATGGGAGACAGAATAGAGCCTTGCGGGACCCCACAGGTCAAAGGCCAGGGGTCCGAGCAGGCGTCTCCCAGCTTCACCATCTGGGATCGACCCTCCAGGAAGGACTGGAGCCACGACAAAACCGTGCCCCCGAGACCCATCCCAGAGAGTCGTCCCAGAAGGATACCATGATCGATGGTATCGAAAGCCGCTGAGATGTCCAAGAGAACCAGCAGAGTCACACTCCCCCTGTCCAGCTCTCTACAGAGGTCATCCACCAAGGCGACCAAAGCCGTCTCGGTACCGTGGCCAGGCCTGAAACCAGACTGTGACTGATCCAGGTAATTGAGGTCATCTAGAAAACCCTAGATGCCGGCCACATGACCTTGGAGGTGTCTACGGACAACGCCGGCTCTTCAGCTTAGAAATGGAGATGAGCACCACACCCCAGAGTCAGACATGGCTGGACTTAATGTCAGGGGACTACCTTTACCTTTTTACCTTTTTAGAAAACCCTGGAGCTGGGAGGCGACCACCCGCTCCAGCACCTTGCCCAAGAAAGGGAGGTTGGAGATTGGTCTGTAATTGCTCGGCACCGTGGAGTCAAGGGAGACCTTTTTGAGGAGTGGACGAACCACAGCCTGTTTTAGTCGAGCTGGAAAGACCCCCTGCTCCAGTGATGCATTAATGAGCAACACAAACCAATCAACCAACCCCTCCCTCCCCGATTTAATTAGCCAAGACGGGCAAGGGTCTAGAGCCGACGTGGTTGCTCTCACAGCACCAAGGACCCCCTCCACGGTCTCAGGAAGAACAAGCCTAAAAGAATCCCACAAAGTTGGACAGGCAGGTGCCTCAATCACCTCTCCTGGCACTGTGATGAAATTGGAGTCCAGCTCAAGGCGTATCTGAGCAACTTTGCCCGCAAAATGGTGTGCGAACTCGCAACACCGAGTTGTTGGGTCATTGAAGTTCTCCTCCACCACAGGTGGATGAAGGAGTCCCCCGACAACCCGAAACAGCTCCGATGATCTATTTGCTGCAGACGCTATATGGGCAGTCGTAAAAGACTCCCTGGCTGCCCGTATAGCCACGGTATATGCCCTAATTTATTTATTTATTTATTTCATTTACTTATACCCCGCCCTTCTCACCCCGGGGGGGACTCAGGGCGGCTTACAGAGGAGGCACAATTAAATGCCTAAATCAATTGACAATAATACAAATACCACAAAAGCAATTCAACAGTTAGAGTTAAAACATCCGTACATAATAAAATATTAAAACAATCTCATGCTCGGGATCAGAGTCCACATATCCATTCCATTCCATTTGTCCTTGTCTGTCGTCAGATCCTTAATTTAGCTGCCAGTGTGTCCAAAGGCTTGGTCCCAGACCCAGGTCTTCAGTTGTTTCCTGAATGCCAGGAGGGAGGTCGCCGATCTAATCTCCCCAGGGAGTGAGTTCCACAGGTGGGGGGCCACCACTGAGAAGGCCCTGCTCCTCCTCCCCGCCAACCTCACTTGTGAGAGTGGCGGGGTCGAGAGCAGAGCCTCCCCAGAAGATCTTAAGCTTCGAGGTGGGATGTAGAGGGAGATCCGTTCGGACAAATACACTGGGCCGGAACCGTATAGGGTTTTGTAGGTCAAAACCAGCACTTTGAATTGTGCTCGGAATTGGATCGGCAGCCAGTGGAGCTGGCGCAACATGGGGTGGTATGCTCCCTGTACGCCGCTCCGGTGAGCAATCTGGCTGCTTCTCGCTGGACTAGTTGAAGTTTCCGAGCAGTCTTCAAAGGCAACCCCACGTAGAGTGCGTTGCAGTAGTCCAGCCGGGATGTGACAAGAGCGTGGACCACCGTGGCCAGATCCGACTTCCCAAGGTACGGGCGCAGCTGGCGCACAAGTTTTAATTGTGCGAAAGCTCTGGCCACCGCTGAGACCTGGGGTTCCAGGCTCAGCGATGAGTCCAGGATCACTCCCAAGCTGCGAACCTGTGTCTTCAGGGGGAGTGTAACCCCGTCTAACACAGGCTGTAACCCTATACCCTGTTCGGCCTTGCGACTGACCAGTAGGACCTCTGTCTTGTCTGGATTCAATTTCAATTTGTTAGCTCTCATCCAGTCCGATACAGCAGCTAAACACCGGTTCAAGGTCTGGATAGCCTCCTTGGTGACAGGTGAGAAGGAGTGACAGATTTGGATGTCATCTGCGTAGAGGTAACATCTTAGTCCGAACCTCCGAATGATCTCTCCCAGCGGCTTCATGTAGATGTTAAATAACATCGGGGACAGAATTGAACCCTGTGGGACTCCACACAACAACGGTTGCGGAGCCGAACAGGTGTCACCCAATGACACCTTCTGGGTCCGTCCCTCAAGGAAGGATCGAAGCCACCGCAGAGCAGTGCCTCTGAGCCCCATGTCCATGAGGCGCCCCAGAAGGATACCGTGATAGAAGGTATCGAAAGCCGAGAGGTCCAGCAGAACTAACAGGGACACACTCCCCCTGCCAGTTCCCTGCATAGATCATCTACCAAGGCGACCAAGGCTGTCTCAGTTCCATGTCCCGGCCTGAAGCCAGACTGTGCCGGATCTAGATAATCAGTGTCTATCAGAAACCCCTGGAGTTGTGTTGCCACCACACGTTTATTTATTTATTTATTTGCTTCACTTTTATACCGCATATTTCAGCCCTTGGCAGGCGACTCAATGCGGTTTACAGTGTAATTAAAACACAGCAATACAACAACCGGGACGACAACGTCGCTCCACAACAATTAACATCAGACAGACAAATCAACAAACAACATATATAACGCCTCCGTTAAAGTTAGATCCATTCTCATAGCCATTGTGCCGTTCCTATGTTCAGTTACCGCCTTCCAATGATGGATCAAGACCACAATTCACACACAGAGCCCGCATGACCCACTCTACATCCTGGTGCGGCTTGGAAGAATTTGGCAATGGATGATGGCACTTGAAGTCACTTTACTCACTTCCTGAGACCACTGAGACCCTCGCCAATAACTGACCAAGACCAAACTTGGCACACACAGTCCCCATGACCCACTCTACATCCTGGTGCACTTTCGAGGAGGACAGACCATGCATGATGGGACTTCAAGTACCTCCACTCCCCAAGACTGCTGCAACCCTCATCTAATGTCCAATCAAGACCAAACTTGGCACACAGAGCCCCCATGACCCTATCTACATCCTGTTTCAGTTTGGAGGAGGGTGGATCATGGATGATGGGACTTGCAGTATCTTCACTCACTTACTGAAACCACTGTGACTCTAAGCCAATGACTGATCAAGACCAAACTTAGCACACAGAGCCCCCATGACCCACTCTATATCCTGCTGCTGTTTGGAGGAGGGCGGACGATGGATGATGGGACTTCCAGTACCGTCACTCACATCCTGAAAACCATGCAACCGTCATCCAATGACCAAGAAAGACCAAACTTGGCATACAGAACCACCATTACCCACTTTCTCAAATATCCCGGGCAGCACCGGGTCCCCAAGCTAGTATAAAATAAATGTTTAACCATATTCCCATGTAAACTGTAGTCTGGCCCTCCAACAGTCTGAGAGACAGTGAACTGGCCCCCTGTTCAAAACGTTTGAGGACCCCTGCACTAAAGCAAGTGTCTCTGAGTCCTGTTTACTTTGCTTTAATAAACTATTGTTTTGAATATACTCTTGTGTCTGGCTCTTTAAGGCATCTGGGTTCCAACACACCCTATCTAAGGCCCTTTCCACACAGCTGAATAAAATCCCACCTTAACATCTTTATTAATGACTTAGATGAAGGGCTAGAAGGCATGATCATCAAGTTTGCAGACGACACCAAATTGGGAGGGGTAGCCAATACTCCAGAGGACAGGAGCAGAATTCAAAACGATCTTGACAGATTAGAGAGATGGGCCAAAACTAACAAAATGAAGTTCAACAGTGACAAATGCAAGATACTCCACTTTGGCAGAAAAAATGAAATGCAAAGATACAGAATGGGGGACGATGCCTGGCTCGAGAGCAGTACGTGTGAAAAAGATCTTGGAGTCCTCGTGGACAACAAGTTAAACATGAGC
Organism: Anolis sagrei ordinatus; assembly: GCF_025583915.1. Lineage (NCBI taxonomy): Eukaryota > Metazoa > Chordata > Lepidosauria > Squamata > Anolidae > Anolis > Anolis sagrei. Next base: position 280,828,571 of record NW_026846588.1, on the reverse strand, counting down.
CAACAATGTGATGTGGCGGCAAAAAAAGCCAATGGGATTTTGGCCTGCATCAATAGGAGCCTAGTGTCTAGATCTAGGGAAGTCATGCTCCCCATGCTCTATTCCGCTTTGGTTAGACCACACCTGGAATATTGTGTCCAATTCTGGGCACCACAATTCAAGAGAGATATTGACAAGCTGGAATGTGTCCAGAGGAGGGTAACTCAAATGATCAAGGGTCTGGAGAACAAGCCCTATGAGCAGCGGCTTAGGGAACTGGGCATGTTTAGCCTGAAGAAGAGAAGGCTGAGAGGAGATATGATAGCCATGTATAAATATGTGAGAGGAAGCCACAGGGAGGAGGGAGCAAGCTTGTTTTCTGCTTCTGGAGACTAGGACGCGGAACAATGGCTTCAAACTACAAGAAAGGAGATTCCATCTGAACATGAGGAAGAACTTCCTGACTGTGAGAGCCGTTCAGCAGTGGAACTCTCTGCCCCAGAGTGTGGTGGAGGCTCCTTCTTTGGAAGCTTTTAAGCAGAGGCTGGATGGCCATTTGTCAGGGGTGATTTGAATGCAATATTCCTGCTTCTTGGCAGAATGGGGTTGGACTGGATGGCCCATGAAGTCTCTTCCAACTCTTTGATTCTATGATTCTATGGGCCACAGCAATGCATGGCAGAGGACAACTATTTATAAAGCAGAAACTCATTTTGTGAACCTTCCAACAAGCCTGAATGTGAGTTTGAATTAGTCAGGTGGGGAGGCCGGGTCTTGGTTGGCTGCAGGATTCCTTTGGGAACAGACTGGGAATTTGATGGCAGCCGGCCTCTGATTTGGGATGCTCAGGAAGGAGATCTGGAACCCATTGTGGGAGGTAAGCAGCCCAGCACTCTTTGTGCCCCTCAGCATTGAGCACACTGTTTCTCAACCTTTCTAATGTCACAACCCCTTCATACAGTTCTTCGTGTTGTGCTGACACCCAACCACACAATGATTTACGCTACTCCTTCACGACTACTTCACAACTTTAATTCCGCTGCTGTTGTGAATCGTAGTGTAAATATCTGATATGCAGGATGTGTTTTCATTCACTGGACCAAATGTGGCACAAATACCCGATACGCCCAAATTTACATACTTACTAGACGATCCCTCGTAGCTCGAGGATGAGGGTCTTCCAGATGTGGTGTCTTGGCGGTGGGTCTGCAGATGGCTGTGGAGCCCTAGTCTTGACCCACATGTTCTCCCGCATTGAGGACATCAGTTTCCAGGTGGCAATAATCTTCACTGCCAAATTTGAATACTGGTGGGGTTGGGGAATTGATTTTGTCATTTGGGAGTTGTAGTTGCTGGGATTTATACTTCACTTTCAATCAAAGAGCATTCCGAACTCCAACAACAATGGAGTTGAACCAGATATGGCACACAGAACTCCAATGACCAACAGCAAACACTGGAAAGGTTTTGTAGGCATTGACCATGAGTTTTGGAGTTGTAGTTCACCTACATCCAGAGAGGACTGTGGACTTGGGCTATGATGGATCTGGACCAAACTTGGTACGCATACTCAGTATACCTGAATGTAAATACTGGTGGAGTTTGGGGAGAATAGAGTTTGGCATTTGGGAGTTGTAGTTACTGGGATTCACCTATAATCAAAGAGCACTCTGAACCCAGCCCACAATGGATCTGCACCAAACTTGGCACACTACCTACATGGCCAACATGGAATACTGGTGGGGTTGGGAACTGTTTTTGAATTCTGGAAGTTGTAGTTCACAAACAACAAAAAGGAAGAGAAGGACAGACGGAGAGATCTTCAAAAGAGTTCCTAAGCCCATTAGAAATATATGTTTTATTATGGTCTTTGGTGGCCCATCTGAAAGCCCTCTTGCTGCCCCCCAATGGTCCTGCCCGCTAGGTTGAGAAACACTGCCTTATACGGACGTGCCTGGTCACTGAGATCTTCAAGAGAGGGGCTTCCCTTGGTCCCACTTTCATCTCAAACTTGATTGGTGGGAGTGAGAGAGAGGGCCTTCTCGGTGTCTGCCCCTTGACTCTGGAACTCCCTCCTCAAGGAAGCCAAAATGGCCCCTTTCCTTGCTGTTTTCCTTACAGCAGAAGGCTAAAACCTTTTTATTTGGGCAGGCTTTTAAAGAAGAAGATTGTAAAGATCAATTCAGGGGGTGTTGTGGTTTCTAACCTTGAGTATGTTTTAATGGTTTTTATCTGAGAATTCTTAGATACCGTTTATACTTAATTCTGTTTTAATGTCTGCATATTTTTATGTTTTAAATTGTATGCGGATGTTTTATGTTCAGCTGCTTTGAGTATCCATGAGGGAGATAAAGCAGGCTATAAATCAATATAACAACAACAACAAGAACAACAACAACAATAATAGTAATCTTTCACTTCTTTCTTAACCAGTAAATGAGGATTCTATGGAGCCACCTCTTGAATGCAGTAAAGAAACCAATGATATAGGAAGAAGCAATCTTCTCAAGGTGATGATCTTGCAGAATTCTTGACCTCGCAGATAAGAAAGAAAAAAGGAGTCAAGTATCTGTATTGCAATAAACACCCTTATTACTGTTGCTATGGCGGAGAAACCCTATACATGCCTGGAGTGTGGAAAGAGTTTTGCTTGGAGTGGAAATCTACGTTCACATCAAAAGACTCACACTGGGGAGAAACCCTATAAATGCCTGGAGTGTGGACAGAGCTTCACTCAGAATTCAAGTATACGTTCACATCAGAGGACTCACACTGGGGAGAAACCCTATACATGCCTGGAGTGTGGAATGAGCTTCACTCACAATGGAACTTTACGTTCACATCAGAGGACTCACACTGGAGAAGAACCCTATAAATGCCTGGAGTGTGGAAAGAGTTTCGCTCAGAGTTCAAATCTACGTTTACATCAGAGGACTCACACTGGGGAAAAACCCTATAAATGCCTGGAGTGTGGACAGAGCTTCACTCAGAATGGAAGTTTACGTTCACATCAGAGGACTCACACTGGAGAAGAACCCTATAAATGCCTAGAGTGTGGAAAGAGTTTCGCTCAGAATTCAAGTCTACATTCACATCAAAGGACTCACACTGGGGAAAAACCCTATACATGCCTGGAGTGTGGAATGAGCTTCACTCACAATGGAACTACGTTCACATCAGAGGACTCACACTGGAGAAGAACCCTATAAATGCCTGGAGTGTGGAAAGAGTTTCGCTCAGAGTTCAAATCTACGTTTACATCAGAGGACTCACACTGGGGAGAAACCCTATAAATGCCTAGAGTGTGGACAGAGCTTCACTCAGAGTGGAATCTACGTTCACATCAGAGGACTCACACTGGGGAGAAACCCTATAAATGCCTAGAGTGTGGAAAGAGTTTCGCTCAGAATTCAAGTCTACGTTCACATCAAAGGACTCACACTGGGGAGAAACCCTATACATGCCTGGAGTGTGGAAAGAGTTTTGCTAAGAGTGGAGGTCTACGTACACATGAAAGGACTCACACTGGGGAGAAACCCTATAAATGCCTGAAGTGTGGACAGAGCTTCACTCAGAATGGACATCTACGTTCACATCAGAGGACTCACACTGGAGAAGAACCCTATAAATGCCTGGAGTGTGGACAGAGTTGCTCTGAGAATTCACATCTACGTTCACATCAGCAGACTCACACTGGGGAGAAACCATGTAAATGCCTAGAATGTGGACAGAGTTTCACTCACAGTTCAAGTCTACGTAGACATCAAAGGACTCACACTGGGGAGAAACCCTATACATGCCTGGAGTGTGGAAAGAGTTTCGCTTGGAGTTCACATCTACGTAGACATCAGAAGACTCACACTGGGGAGAAACCCTATAAATGCCTGGAGTGTGGAAAGAGCTTCACTGAGCATGGAAGTCTACGTTCACATCAGAGGACTCACACTGGAGAAGAACCCTATAAATGCCTGGAGTGTGGAAAGAGTTTCGCTCAGAGTTCACTTCTACGTTTACATCAGAGGACTCACACTGGGGAGAAACCCTATACATGCCTGGAGTGTGGGAAGAGTTTTCCTTGGAGGAATAACCTACGTTCACATCAAAAGACTCACACTGGGGAGAAACCCTTTAAATGCCTGGAGTGTGGACAGAACTTCACTCACAGTTCAGATCTACGTAGACATCAAAGGACTCACACTGGGGAGAAACCCTTTAAATGCTTGGAGTGTGGAAAGAGCTTCTCTCGGAATGGAAGACTACATTCACATCAAAGGACTCACACTGGGGAGAAACCCTTTAAATGCCTGGAATGTGGAAAGAGTTTTGCTTGGAGTTTACATCTACGTAGACATCAAAAGACTCACACTGGGGAGAAACCCTTTAAATGCCTGGAGTGTGGAAAGAGTTTCACTGAGAATAGAAGTCTGCGTTCACATCAAAGGATTCACACTGGGGAGAAACCCTTTAAATGCCTGGAGTGTGGAAAGAGTTTCACTGAGAATAGAAGTCTGCGTTCACATCAAAGGACTCACACTGGGGAGAAACCCTTTAAATGCCTGGAGTGTGGAAAGAGTTTCACTGAGAATGGAAGTCTACGTTCACATCAAAGGATTCACACTGGGGAGAAACCCTTTAAATGCCTGGAGTGTGGAATGAGCTTCGCTTGGAGTGGATATCTACGTACACATCAAAGAATTCACACAGGGGAGAAACCCTATAAATTCCTGCAGTGTGGAAAGATTTTCGCTCGGAGTGATATATAATATAATAATATAATAAAAGTTTATTTATAGACCACCATCTCTCCCCAAGGGGACTCAGGGCGGTTTACACACACACAAAAAAATCAAACATTTAATGCCCAATGTGAATACTAAGATCTTTAAAATAATACAAAATAATAACACACACTTATAACAAAAGAAAAAATAACATCAAAATAAAATCTGAGTAAACAAATAAACATAATTATACACATAACATAATAAACCATTAAGACATAGACGCTGAGAAAACAATTGAAGTACAAATACATTGGGCTATACATGCCTGGAGTGTGGTCAGAGCTTCTCTGAGACTGGAAATCTACATAGACATCAAAGGATTCATACTGGGTAGAAACCCTAGACATGCCTAGAGTATGGACAAAGCACCCTTATTACTGTTGATATTGTGGAGAAATCCTATACATGCTTAGCGTGCGGACAGAGCTTCAGCTGCAGTTCAGGTCTATGTTCACATCAATGAACCCACACTGGGGATAAACCCTAGAAACCCAGAGCGTGTGAAAAGAGCTTCTCGGAGAATTGAACTCTACATAGACACAGAATTCACATTGGAGAGAATGGTGGTATCTGACCCCAGAGACACTCTAAGACAGAGTTTTCCAAACTTTTAAGACATTCATCCTTTTGTGACATGATCATTCAGTTTAACTAGGATACCGGAGGGTAAACCAACCCCATGTAAGGTTTAGTCTGTCTGTCTATCTATCTATCTATCTGTTTTGAGTGACATAATAACTCAAAATCTGCTGGACAAATTGCTGTCAAATTTGGTCACAAGACACCTACTAACTCAAGGAGTGACCATCCCTTTAAAAATGATTTTGTCTTTTGGGAGTTGTAGTTCCTGGGATTTATACTAAACCTAGAATCCAAGAGCATTCTGAACTCCACCAATGATGGAGTGGATCTGGACCAAACTTGGCACGAATACTCAATACACCCAAATGTGAACACTGGTGGAGATTGGGGAAAACAGACCTTGACATTTGGGAGTTGCAGCTGCTGGAATACATAAAGCCCTCCTGACAAAGAGCCATCCAGCCATAGATGGATATACAATGTTCCCTCGCTATATCGTGTTTCACTTATTGCGGACTCGCCGTTTCGCAGGTCTGCAATAAGCGGGGAGAGGAGACGCGGGGGGGGGGGAAGCAGGCACTGGTCCTTACTTTGTCTCCGCCCACTCGGCAGCAGCCTCATCCTCTTCTCAGCCCAGCCTGGCAGTGCCATCAACGGCGCCCATGGGAACTCCGAGGCGGGGAGCAGCAGACTTGGTGAAGAGAACAAGGCTGCTGCCAAGTGGGTGGAGCGTCCCTACTTCATGGATTTTCACATATTACGGGCGGTCCTGGAATGGATAAGTGAGGGAGCCCTGTATATGACTCACACAGACACATACATGTATATGACAGATATAGTATCATAGATTAGAAAGGGACCTCTAAAGAAGGACAATTATATGTTGCATGGAAGCCTGCTTCCTTTAAAGAATCAGTGTAAAGCAGTGTTTCTCAACCTGGGGGTCGGGACCCCTGAGGGGGTCGCAAGGGGGTGTCAGAGGGGTCACCAAAGACTATCAGAAAACATTTTCTGTTGGTCATGGGGATTCTGTGCAGGAAGTTTGGCTCAATTCTACCGTTAGTAGGATTCAGAATGTTTTTTGTAGGTGAACTATAAATCCCAGCAACTACAACTCCCAAATGACAAATCTATTTCCCCCAAATTCCACCAGTGTTCACATTTGGGCATATTATTATTCGTGCCAAGTTTGGTCCAGATCTATCATTGTTTGACTCCACAGTGCTCTCTGGATGTAGGTGAACTACAACTCCAAAACTCAAGGTCAATGCCCACCAAACCCTTCCAGTATTTTCTCTTGGTCGTGGGAATTCTCTGTGCCAAGACTGGTTCACTTCCATTGTTGGTGGAGTTCAGAATGCTCTTTGATTGTAGCTGAACTATAAATCCCAGCAACACTACAACTCCCAAATGACAAAATCGCTTCCTCCCAACCCCCCCCCCCACCCCCCCAGTATTAAAATTTGGGCATATTAGATATCTGTGCCAAAAATGGTACAGTGATTGAAAATGCATCCTGCATATTGGATATTTACATGGCGATTCATAACAGTAGCAAAATTGCAGTTATGAAGCAGTAACAGAAATAATTTTATGGTTGGGGGTCAGCACAACATGAGGAACTGTGTTAAGGGGTCGCGGCATTTGGAAGATTGAGAAACACTGGTGTAAAGGATCTTGATTACTAATCCCCCAACTGGACAACAACACGATTCTGGCACGTAGCGTTTAGATGTATGTTGAGGTAACGTGTATGTATCTTGGTAGAGTTGCTGCCACCACCCAAGGAAATTTGGGAAATAATATTGATGTTGTCCCTGAGGTAAAACTCCTTATTCACCAGCCCTCCCTTTAGCTCCCTTTAAATGACTGAGGTGAAAAGATGTTAAAAATCACTGGAACGGTTCTTATGGAATGAATCAATGCTGAGGCTTCTTTGAAAGTTGAACTCCGAACGTATTCTCCCTTACGAACTATCAAGATTATTAAGATCGTCTGGAGAGGCCCTGCTCTCGGTCCCACCAGCTGCACAGGCGCGTCTGGTGGGGACAAGGGACAGGGCCTTCTCGGTGGTAGCCCCGCGACTCTGGAACTCTCTCCCACTGGAGGTCAGAACCGCCCCATCTATCCTGACATTCAGGAAACGGGTGAAGACGTGGTTGTGGAGACAGGCTTTCGATGAATGAGACAGCACCCTAGGATTGTGGATGGAAGATGAGGTATACTTGTTTTAATATGATGACTGACCACCTTATTTTATTATTTGCACTTGTTAACCGCCACTCTCAGCCCGAAGGCGACTCGTGGCGGTGTACAGAACATAGAACATAAAGACAACAGTTACAATAATCAGGTCTATAACACAACATCTTACTAACACACAGCTACTTAAACTAAAAATCCGCTTCGTCTTGTTTGGGTCATAATCGGTCTCATAGTCATAGTCCATTCCGGTGGTCATTCCAAAGCATAGCACTTAATTGAAGGCCTTTTCAAAGAGCCAAGTTTTCAGGCCTTTGCGAAAGGCCATGAGGGAAGGCGCCTGTCTAATTTCGGCAGGGAGGGCGTTCCACAGCCGGGGGGCCACCACCGAGAAGGCCCGCTCTCTAGTCCCCGCCAGGCGTGCCTGTGAGGCAGGCGGGACCGAGAGAAGGGCCTCCCCGGATGATCTCAAGGTCCTCGTGGGCTCGTAGGCCGAGATGCGGTACTCAAGGTATTTTGGGCCGGAACCGTTTAGGGCTTTGTAGGTTAGCACCAGCACCTTGAATTGGGCCCGGTAGCTGATCGGCAGCCAGTGGAGCTGGGACAGCAAGGGCGTTGTGCGCTCCCTGCGTCCCGCTCCGGTTAACAACATGGCTGCCGCGCGCTGGACTAGCTGGAGCTTCCGGGCCGTCTTCAAGGGCAGCCCCACGTAGAGAGCGTTGCAGTAGTCGAGGCGGGATGTGACCAAAGCGTGGACCACCGTGGCCAAGTCAGACTTCCCAAGGTACGGGCGCAGCTGGCGCACGAGCCGAAGCTGTGCGAAAGCTCCCCTGACCACCGCTGAAACCTGGGGCTCCAGGCTCAGCGATGAATCAAGGAGAACCCCCAAGCTGCGAACCTGTGCCTTCAAGGGGAGTGCGACCCCGTCCAGCACAGGCTGTAACCCTATACCCTGTTCGGCCTTGCGACTGACCAGGAGTACCTCTGTCTTGTCTGGATTTAATTTCAGTTTGTTCGCCCTCATCCAGACCGTCACAGCGGCCAGGCACCGGTTCAGGACTTCGACAGCCTCCTTAGTAGCAGGTTGGGAAGGAGTGACAGAGTTGGACATCATCTGCGTACAGATTGCACCCCACCCCGAAACTCCGGATGATCTCGCCCAGCGGCTTCATGCAAATGTTAAACAGCATGGGGACAACATCAAGCCCTGCGGGACACCACAGGACAATGGCTGTGGGTCCGAGCAGGAGTCCCCCAAACACACCTTCTGGGTACGACCCTCCAGGAAGAGCTGGAGACACTGCAGAAGAGTACCCCCAAGACCCATCTCCAAAAAGATATCGTGGTCGGCGGTATCGAAGGCCGCTGAGAGGTCCAGGAGCACCAACAGGGACACACTCCCCCTGTCTAGCTCCCGGCGCAGATCATCCACTAAGGCGACCAAGACCGTCTCGGTACCATGTCCCGGTCTGAAACCAGACTGTGCCGGATCCAGATAATCCGTGTCTCTCAAGAATACCTGGAGTTGTGAGGCCACCACGCTTTCCATGACTTTGCCCAAAAAGGGAAGATTGGAAACAGGCCGAAAGTTGTCAAATTTAGTGGGATCCAGTGATGGTTTCTTCAACAGCGGCTTTATAATAGCCTGTTTTAGGCTCGCTGGAATCGTGCCTTCCCGGAGGGAGGCATTAACCACCACCGTTACCCACTCAGCCAATCCCCCTCTGGCCTCTTTCAGAAGCCAGGATGGGCAGGGGTCTAGGATGGACGTGGTAGGCCTCATTCCTCCAAGTATCTTGTCCACATCCTCGGGTTTCACAAACTGAAAAGAATCCATCAAAATAGGACAAGCAGGTGCTTGTGTCACATCCACAGAGACTGCATTTAATGTGGCGTCCAGCCCAGAACGGATCAAAGCGACTTTGTCTGCAAAGAACCGAGCAAATGCTTCACAGCGCGTGTCCGAGTTGTCAGGGCTCCCACCTGAGGTAGAGGGAGTTAAAAGACCTCTGACAATCCGAAACAACTCCGCCGGACGGTTTTTTGCAGACGCAATAGTAGCCGCAAAGAAAGTTTTCTTTGCGGCTTTTATTGCCGCGGCATATGCCCTTAAAAAGGACACAAACCGTGCTCGGATTTGGCTCGCTTGGGTCCGAGCGCCACACGCTCTCTAGTTCCCTCTTCCTTCGCTTCATCGCTGCCAGCTCCTCAGTGAACCAAGGAGCTGGTTTAGCTCGGTTACTTGAGAGGGGACGTTCCGGAGCGATCCTGTCAATTGCCCTGGTCATCTCCCCATTCCAGAGAGCGACCAAGGCCTCGACATGGTCACCTACCGAGGTGGCGGGAAAATCCCCAAGAGCCATCAGGAATCCGTTCGGATCCATAAGCCTCCTGGGGCGGACCATCTTAATGGGTCCTCCACCTTTGCGGAGGTTAGGGGGCGCAGTGAGTCTAAACCTGATCAGGAAGTGGTCGGTCCATGGCAACGGAGAGATGGACAACTCCTCCACACCGCCACCTTGCTCCCATCCCTGGCAGAAAACCAAGTCCAATGTGTGTCCAGCACAGTGGGTGGGGCCAGTTATTTGTTGGGACAGCCCCATGGTTGCCATGGCAGACATGAAGTCCTGAGCCGCTCCTGTGAGGGTTGCCTCGGCATGGATGTTGAAGTCCCAGCACAAGAAGCCGTTGAGACTTCAACGCCAGGCTCGAGACTACCCCCGCTAGCTCAGGTAGGGAGACTGTAGTGCAGCGAGGTGGACGGTACACTACAGAATCCCTATTCTGTCCCGGTCACCCACCCTCAGGTGGACGCATTCAAAATTTGCGGTCTGCGGGATGGGACTCCTGGTCAGATGGATGGAATCTCTATAGACCACTGCGACCCCGCCTCCCCGTCCTCCGGCTCTTGGTTGGTGTTGCACGGAGAAACCTGGAGGACAAAGCTGGGAGAGGTTTACGCCCCCCGCTTCATCCAGCCAGGTCTCCGTGATGCACGCCAGATCTGCCCGCTCCTCCAGGATTAGATCCTGGATCCAGGTTGTTTTTCCGTTGACAGATCTGGCGTTCAACAACACCACCTTCAAACCAGAGGGCCCGCTCACCTGGTTACACCAATTTACCTTAGGAGACCGGTTGGGAATTTTTAATATGGATAAGCGGTCCGAATTAGGCCGAATTAAAGGTCTCCTTTTCCCGCATCTCCTCCTTCCCACCACGACCTCTATGGGGGCCCCTCGGCTCGAGGAACACCTCCCCCCCTCCATGCCGCAGTCTGACGCCAAGATCTTACTTTCTGCCTTATCAATTGCTTGAGTCTCCGGTCTTTGCCAATCTCCTTTTTTGATTTTAATATGACGACTGACCACCGTAGTTTTAAATATATTGTTATTTTAAATGTGTTACTGTAATTGTGAACTATGATATTTTACTGATTGTATGTGTTTTTATGGTTGGAAACCGGGCTGAGTCCCTCAATGAGGTGAGAAGGTCGGTATAGAAAACTTTGAAATAAAATAAAATAATAATAATAATAATAATAATAATAATAATAGAGAAAAGTTTATTTAAGTATTTGAACCAACAACTAACTTTTTCTATGAGGCACACACGCATAATTGGCTATAAAAGCACACTCTTCTTAAATGGTTTCTGAGTCCTACTAAACTTGGTGGTTTCCTTAAATGGGTTTCCTTCCTTTAACGTGAGCAAGTTCTCTCACTCTACCCTAACTCTAGTAGCAGTGAGTCCCTCAGACTAACCAAACCTGGCTGTCCTCAGAGTAATTAGCTTCCCTCTTCACAGAGATCACTAACAGCTAAAATACCCTGTTCCCTGGAGAGTAAAACAACTTGTGTCCTAACTCCAACACAAGTCCACACAAGACCTTCCTGGTCAATCACTATAGAAGTACCTGCCCCAAAATACCCTCTCACAGGAAAAAAATTGAGTTCACCAAAAATCCACCCTCTCCCTTCCGATCAAAAATCCAATCTCCCCTTTCTGTCAGACGCTGACAGCCTTTTTACACTCACAGCTCCAACTCCTCCCATTTGTTCTAACCAGTCCTGGGATAGCTGAGCTCCTCCCCTCTGCTGATCTAACACTCCCAAGATGTCTGCCTCACTGCACTACCTTCCTAAAATGGAGGCCGGCTTACTGACATCTTAGGCTTCGGCCTAAGAGGTAAGGGTCATTACACCTATGTTCACAGAAAATGCTGATTGTTTGAGAAATCAGTGCTCCAAAGAAGAAGTTACTATTAAAGAATAACAGAATATCCGGACAAAACCAGCTAGCTGTTGGCTAGATAGAACCCCCAAGTTTCCCAGCCATGTTTGCAACAGACTAACAGATACGATACAGCCATGGTCAGAGAACAATGGGCTATAGTTGTGCTATAGTTAGGATCCCACGTGTGCTATAATGTCAGTCAAAATCATAAACAACTCATGAACAACTGTATAGTTAGCTTAGACCAATGAAATGATTTGTCTTTGGGAACCAATGAAAATGTATATTCCATTTGTATTGTCGAAGGCTTTCATGGCTGGAATCACTAGGTTCTTGTGGGTTTTTTCGGGCTATAGAGCCATGTTCTAGAGGCATTTCTCCTGACGTTTTGCCTGCATCTATGGCAAGCTTCCTCAGAGGTGAGGAAGATTGCCATAGATTCACCTCTGAGGAAGCTTGCCATAGATGCAGGCGAAACGTCAGGAGAAATGCCTCTAGAACATGGCTCTATAGCCCGAAAAAACCCACAAGAACCTAGTATATTCCATTTACTATAAAAGCTCTGCAGCCCCCTTGGAGGTGGCGACAAACCCTTGGATTGCATCCCTGTGTGCTTGTTTGTCGTTATTGCTGTGGCCACGCAATAATAAATAGTTTTTTGCAGTTTAAAAGGTTCCACTTCCGTGGTGTCCATCCTTACCCTCCCCATTGGAAAGGGGGCTTCTGTCTTTTTGGGAAATAGTTTGGTTTCTTGGCCCCTACAGCACCATACCACTATATCGTAATATTATTAGTAATATTACGTGTAATATAAATATATAATTATAATACATTATTAGTAGTAGTAGTATTGTATTTCATTACATTGTAATATTATGAATATTATATGTATATACAATATATTAGTACTTTGGCCACATCATGAGGAGAGAGCAAAGCCTAGAGAAGGGAATGATGCTGGGGAAAGTGGAAGGTAAAAGGAAGAGGGGCCGACCAAGGGCAAGAGGGATGGATGGCATCCTTGAAGTGACTGGACTGACCTTGAAGGAGACCCTGGGGGTGGTGACGGCTGACAGGGAGCTCTGGCGTGGGCTGGTCCATGAGGTCACGAAGAGTCGGAGACGACTGAACGAATGAACAACATACAATATATTATAAGGAGACAAGGTGGAACCAGAGGCAGCCCTAGGTAATTTTCAATGATAAGCAAACAGTATTTTGGCGCCCCCCCCCTCCCCCAACCTGATATCTGATATCTATTTTCTGTTCGTCTTGGGAGTTCTCTGTGCCATATTTGGTTCAATTCCATCATTACTGGAGTTCAGAATGCTCTTTGATTGTAGGTGAACTATACATCCCAGCAACTACAACTCCCAAATGTCAAGGACTATTTTCCCTCAAGAGCGCCCCTGGGCAAAACCAACTATACCGCAAATGCTTACTTTGAGCAATGGCTTGAGCCGCCCCTGGGTGGGAGCCGATGGCATTTGCAGGAGACACGATGGAACTCGCAGCCCTTGGCCTCCCCTCTCTTCACTCTGGCCCAGATAATAAACAATAATAAAGAGATGCAGAGTGTTCACAGAAACACTCTGCGCGCTTCTGCTCCTGGCATTCAATACTGTGATTATGCCTGAGATAGAGACACTGAAATACAACACCGCCTGAGCTCTGCGAGTGCAGCATTTTTCTGAATGAAGCAGAGAGTGTTTGAGGACCGGGACATCCATAGGGATACCAAGGTGCTTGTCTAAAGCTATTGTCCTCCCAACCCTGCTATATGCCTGTGAGACGTGGACTGTCTACATCACATGCAACTCCTGGAACGATTCCATCAGGCGCTGCCTCTGGAAAATCCTGCAAATCTCTTGGAAAACAAGGCGGACAAATGTCAGCGTGCTGGAAGAAGCAAAGACCACCAGCATTGAAGCATGGGTCCTCTCCCATCAACTCCGCTGGACCGGCCAGTTTGTCCGGATGCCCCACCGTCTCCCAAAGCAGTTGCTCTACTCCGAATTAAAGAACGGAAAACGGAATGTTGGTGGACAGGAAAAGAGATTAAAGATGGGCTCAAAGCCAACCTTAAAAACTCTGGCATAGACACTGAGAACTGGGAAGCCCTGGCCCTTGAGCGCTCCTGCTGGAGGTCAGCTGTGACCAGCAGTGCTGCAGAATTTGAAGAGGCACGAATGGAGGGCGAAAGGGAGAAGCGTGACAAGAGGAAGGTGCGTCAAGCCAACCCCGACCAAGACCGCCTTCCACCTGGAAACCAATGCCCTCACTGCAGTAGAACATGAGGGTCAAGAAGAGGGCTTCACAGCCACATACGGACCCACAAGAACACTGGAAGACAATCATCCTCGGAAAACGAGGGCTCGCCTAAGTAAGTAAGTAAAGTAGAGACATTCAATATTATCTATCTTCTATACACATAAGAAAAGTGAAAATGTGTGTCCGTGGTGAGGTGTCCGCTTACACAGAGAGAGTCCGGCCTCCGAGAACAGGCCATAGTTCCCACTGAGCAGGAGGCACCCATGGCCCTCCCAAAACTGACATTGCAGGTGACCACGAACATAGAATCACAGCATCACAGAATCCTAGAGTTGGCCATCCAGTCCAACCTCCTTCTGCCAAGAAGCAGGAAATCGCATCCAAAGCACCCCCCACAGATGGCCATCCAGTCTCCATTTCAGTAGTCTATCCTGGATGTGACAAGAGCGTGGAGCACCGGAAGGAGAGGAGAGGCCAAGAGGAAGTCCTTTGGCCACACCATGAGAAGACAGGAAAGCTTAGAGAAGACAATGATGATGGGGGAAAGGGAAGGAAAAAGGAAGAGGGGCCGACAGTCAGGAAGTTCTTCCTCATGTTCAGATGGAATCTTCCTCTCTTGTAGTTTGAAGCCATTGTTCCCTTGCATCCATAGTGTCTAGATCCAGGGAAGTAATGCTACCCCTCTATTCCGCCTTGGTTAGACCACTTTACCTGGAATATTGTGTCCAATTCTGGGCACCACAATTCAAGAGAGATCTTGACTCTAAGCTGGAATGTGTCCAGAGGAGGGCGACTAAAATGATCAAGGGTCTGGAGAACAAGCCCTATGAGGAGCGGCTTAAAGAGCTGGGCATGTTCAGCCTGAAAAAGAGAAGGCTGAGAGGAGACATGATAGCCATGTATAAATATGTGAGAGGAAGCCACAGGGAGGAGGGAGCAAGCTTGTTTTCTGCTTCCCTGGAGACTAGGACGTGGAACAATGGCTTCAAACTACAAGAGAGGAAATTCCATCTGAACATGAGGAAGAACTTCCTGACTGTGAGAGCCGTTCAGCAGTGGAACTCTCTGCCCTGGAGTGTGGTGGAGGCTCCTTCTTTGGAAGCTTTTAAACAGAGGCTGGATGGCCATCTGTCAGGGGTGCTGTGAATGCAATATTCCTGCTTCTTGGCAGAATGGGGTTGGACTGCTGAACATGAGGAAGAACTTCCTGACTGTGAAAGCCGTTCAGCAGTGGAACTCTCTGCCCCGGGGAGTGTGGTGGAGGCTCCTTCTTTGGAAGCTTTTAAGCAGAGGCTGGATGGCCATCTGTCGGGGGTGCTTTGAATGCAATATTCCTGCTTCTTGGCAGAATGGGGTTGGACTGGAGGATGGCCCAGGAGGCCTCTTCCCACTCTAGGATTCTAGGGCTGGCGTGGAGAAGGCTGAACCCAGGCTCGGCCATTTTGAGGAAGCGGAGGGGGCGGGGCCACGGGGCAGCCTCCAGGGCCAGAGCTGCGCCCTGATTGAGGGAAGGACGGTGGGCGGGGCCACGCTGAGGGGAGAAGAAGCGGGCGCCATTTTGTGCCAGCTGAGGAGGCCGAAGCCAGGCCAGAGTGGAGGGGGCGGGGCCACGGGGCAGTCTCCAGGGCCAGAGCCGCGCCCTGATTGGCCCTCAGGAGGATGGGCGGGAAAGCGCTGAGGGAGAGGCGGTGGGCGGGGCCACGCTGAGGGGAGAAGAAGAAGGCCGGCGCCATTTTGTGCCAGTCGTAGAGAGGGCGGCGGAGGCTGAGGCGACCCTTCTGGAGCGGAGGGGCCTCTTTGGGGAAGTCAGTCAGCCAGTCCGCCCGCCCGCCCGCCTCTTATAACCCACCTCGGTGGGCGTCTCCTCCGCCTCTCCCACCCACCCACGTCCAGGAGGTGAGCCTGAGGGGCCGCGGCCTAGTCCTCCAAGGCGACCGGGGGGGTATGTGTGTTTGGGGATCCAAGTATGGAGGAATGAGGGGGGCCTCCAAGGCGAGCGGGCCAGGGAGGGAGGGGTCCGCCTGTCTCCCCGAGTGATTGGCAGGGCGGGGCGGGGCTTGTGGGCCTGGAGGGAGGGGGCGGGGCTTGACGTTGTGAGGGCGGGGGGGGGCTGGGGGGGAGAGATGGCAGGCCTGGCCTTGCATTCTGGAAGTGGCAGGACAACCCAGCCAGGCCCTTCCCTCTCCCTCTCCGCCACCGTTTCTCGCGATGCCAGTGAACTACAACTCCCAAAAACCAAGGTCAGTACCCCCGAAAGATGGCCATCCAACCTCTGATTCAAAGCCTACGGGGTGGGAGAAAGAACTCTTGTGTGTTGCAGGCAAGTGTGAAGGCTGCAACTGGCCACCTTGACTAGCATTTAATGGGCTAGCAGTTTTCAAGGTCTGGCTTCTTACTGCCTGGGGGAATCCTTTGTTGGGAGATGATTAGCTGGCCATGATTGTTTCCTGTCTGGAATTCCCCTGTTTTCGAGTGTTGTTCTTTATTGACTTTCCTGATTTTAGAGGATTTTCATGACTGGTAGCCAGATTTTGCTCATTTTCATGATTTCACGTCCTTTCTCTTGAAATTGTCCACCTGCTTCTTGTGGGTCTCAGTGGCTTCTCTGTGTCGCCTGACATGGTGGTGGTCAGAGTGGTCCAGCATTTCTGTGGTCTCAAATAATATGCTGTGTCCAGGTTGGTTCATCAAGTGCTCTGCTATGGCTGATTTCTCTGGATGACGTAGTCTGCAGTGCCTTCCATGTTCCTTGACGCGTGCTTGAGCAATGCTGAGTTTGGTGGTGCCCTAGAGGAAAGTTCTGAGACTGCCTTGGACCGCGAGAAGTTTCAACCAGTCCATACTTCATGAAATAAAGCCCGACTGCTCATAGGAGGGAAGGAGAGTAGAGGCCAAGATGAAGGACTTTGGCCACATCATGAGAAGAAAGGAAGGCTTAGAGAAGAGAATGATGCTGGGGGAAATGGAAGGAAAAAGGAAGAGGGGGCGACCAAGGGCTAGATGGATAGATGGCATCCTTGAAGGGACTGGCTGACCTTGAAGGAGCTGGGGGTAGTGACAGCCGACAGGGAGCTCTGGTGTGGGCTGGTTCATGAGGTCACGAAGAGTTGGAAATGACTGGACAACACCTATGTAGATTTGTACACAGCTGCATGGTATACAGTAGGCTCCTGGTGAGGGTCCCTCTTGTCCTTTGCTGAGTGGAGCACTGGCTGGATTTCCTTGGTGGGTCTGCAGGTAGTTTGTAGGTTGTGTTTCCTCATCAGCTTCCCTCTGCCGTCAGTGGTTCCTCTGGGATGATCTTGGTCTTGACTCTCATGGCTTGTTCTCGGTCTTGCAGCTCTTCTGATGCCTGTGGTGGAGTCTCCTTTGGCCTGTAAAGCCCAGTTGAGGTTCTTCCGTTCTCCTTGGAGGAGGAGGGCTTTGCAGATTCTTTTTTGCACGGTCTGCCTGGGCTTTCATGGTGCTTCTTTTTTGACTTGGGTGATGGTTGGAGTTTTGGCGTCCGTATCTATCCGTGTGTGTACGTTCTCTGTAAACTCTGTGACCCAATTGTTGATCTGGTTTGTGGATGACTGGGACATCCAGAGATGGCAGTTTTCCTTCATTTTCTTTTTCCTTGGTGAATTGGATGTTTGAGCGGATGCTGTTCAGGAGGTTCAGGAATGTGTTGAGTTCTTCTCCATGGCTCCAAATGGTGAAGGAGTCATCCACATATGTGAGCTTTTTGTTGCTGTTTCCAGGGCCTGTTTTTCAAAGTGTTCCATGTAGAAGTTGGCAATGACGGGGCTGAGAGGGCTCCCTCCCCATGGCTACTCCCTCTTTCTGCTCTTTCTGCTCATAGAAATCATTGTCCTCCTGGAAGGAGCTTGTGGTGAGGCAATGGTGGAAGAGGCTGTGATGTCTTCTGGGAACTTCTGGTTGATGAGCGTGGTGGTGTCTGCTGCGGGACTTTGGTAAATAGAGACACCACATCAAAACTGATCAGCTTGTCATTGGTGTTGAGCTTGAGGCTGCTGGTTTTCTCTATGAAGTGGGCTGAGTCCTTGATGTTGTGCGTAGTGAGCCCAATACGGGTTGTGTGTGCAGCCAAAAATTTTACCAAGTCGTATGCGGGGGATCCAATGGCACTCACGATGGATCTGAGTGGGATTTATAGTTCACCTACAATCAAAGAGCACTCTGAACCCAGCCCACAATGGATCTGCACCAAACTTGGCACACTACCTACATGGCCAACATTGAATACTGGTGGGGTTTGGGGGGTCTGTTTTTGAATTCTGGACGTTATTTATTTGTCGTGTCAGAGCAATCAGTCCATTATATTACATTTCTAACAGAACAAAGCAAACAAACAGAAAAGTACAAAACTTGTGAGTTTGGTAGTTGGTTAAATATCCTTTGACCAGTATTCTGGACGTTGTAGTTCACCAACACCACAAAGGAAGAGAAGGACAGGCAGAGAGATATTCAAAGGGGTGCCTAAGACCATCAGAAATATTTGTTTTATGATGGTCTTTGGCGACTCCTCTGAAAGCCCCCTTGCTGCCCCCCAAGGGTAGCAACACTGTGAGAAACACTGCCTTATACGGACCTGCCTGGTATATTTTATTTGTCGTGTCAGGGCAACCAGTCAATTATATTACATTTCTAACAGAACAAAGCAAACAAACAGACAAAATACAAATTTGTGAGTTTGGTAGTTGATTACATGCCCTTTGTGACCAGTATCTGGCCACTTGGAGTTCCTCTGGTGTTGCCGGAAGAAGGTCCTTCATTGTGCATGTGGCAGGGCTCAGGTTGCATTACTCTTCTCCACACTCGCATGTCGTGGATTCCACTTTGTGGGCCCATTTCTGAAGGTTGGCTCTGCATCTCGTGGTGCCCGAGCGCAGTCTGTTCAGCGCCTTCCAAGTCGCCCAGTCCTCTGTGTGCTCAGGGGGGAGTCTCTCATCTGGTATCAGCCATTGATTGAGGTTCTGGGTTTGAGCCTGCCACTTTTGGACTCTCGCTTGCTGAGATGTTCCAGCGAGTGTCTCTGTAGATCTTAGAACACTATTTCAAAATTTAAGTCGTTGACGTGCTGGCTGATACCCAAATCAGGGGATGAGATGGAGATGTCTCTGCCTTGAAAGGACCTGCCGGGTCACTGAGATCTTCAAGAGAGGCCCTTCCCTTGGTCTCACTTCCATCTCAAGCTTGGTTGGTGGGAATGAGAGAGAGGGCCTTCTCGGTGTCTGCCCCTCAACTCTGGAACTCCTTCCTCAAGGAAGCCAAAATGGCCCCCTCCTTGCTGTCTTCCTTACTGCAGAAGGCTAAAACTTTTTTATTCAGGCAGGCTTTTAAAGAAGAAGATTGTAAAGATCAATTCAGGGTGTGTTGTGGTTTTTAACCTTGAGTATGTTTTAATGGTTTTTATCTAGAAATGTTTAAATACGGTTTATATTTAATTCTGTTTTAATGTCTGCATATTTTATGTTTTAAATTGTATGCTGATGTTTTATGTTCAGCTGCTTTGCGTATCCATGAGGGGAGATAAAGCAGGCTAAAAGTCAATATAATTTTATTTATTTCGTATCAAAAGCATTGCATAAATTAGTATAAAACCGATAAAAATAAAGGAGCGCAGGTGGCTAAATATCTTTTGACCAAGAATGGACAACAGCAATAGCATTGTCTGTAGCCTCCAAAAATTCCTCCTCTGTACATGAGGCAGGGCAGAGTGGAGAAGTGGAGAATTGAGTTGTCTGTTCTGCTCCCCAGTCACATAAGGTGTGGGATTCTTTTAGGTCGCGCCATTTTTCCAGGATGTCTTTTGATCTGCCCACTCCACTTCTGAGTCTGTTCAGGGACTTCCAAGTTGCCCATTCTTGGTTTGCCCCTCGAGAAAGACCCTCCCACGTGGGGGGCCATCCAGTTGGGGTTTCCTGGTCTAGCTGCCCAGAGGGAAGCTCTTGCTGTTGCTGGGGGGACGCCAAGAGGAGTGGCAGTTCTCAACATGCCTTGCCTGTTGAAACCCGAACTATCTGAGATCTATTTTATTTACTTACTTACTTACTTACTTACTTTGCTTATATACGCAGTTCTCAGCCCAGGGGCGACTCAATTACTTTTCGAAAAGCCTGTAAAACCTTTCTTTTCCGACAAGCTTTTTCTTTTCAAATAATCTTTATTCAGTTTTTCAGCGTACATTTAAAATATAGTTTGTAGCCAAGGCTACCAAAAAGAACTATATATAAAAAAAATGTGTATGTCTTATCTCCGAAATATGAGGTGATATAGTGCATAGGATAGGAAAGGAAGTATATAGAGATATAGTAAGAGAAGATTCAAAGCCCCAAAGCCCGTATAAGAGAGGGAAAAAGAAAAAAAAAGAAAAAAAAAAGAATAACTTCTTGCTTTCAACTTCCCGGGGTTTTTCACAGGGTCTTCTCCATCGTTCCTATAGCCTCCTTCCCCTCTCCTTCCTCTTCCTCTCTCCTCGTATTCTTTCTTTTCTTCTTCCTTCCCTCCATCTCTTCCTCATTTACATCAGGATCTTTTTGTTCCTTTGTTTAAAGTAATCCATCACTACTTTCCAGTTTGTTTCCTTCATTTGTATCCCTTTACTTCTTGTTATTAGAAATGTGAGCCGGTCCATGTTTCTTACTTCCAAGATTTTTGTCAGCCTCTCGTTTTCGTCTGGCGTGTCTTCCTGTTTCCATCTTCTGGCATAAGTTATTCTTGCTGCTGTTGTTATCAGAAACAAAATCTTATCTGTATTCTTTTCTATTTTCATATCGTGCATCCCTAGGAGAAATAATTCTGGCTTCCAAGGTATTTTAATTTGTAGTATTTCTTGAAGTTCCTTTTGAACTTCCCTCCAAAAATTTTTCGCCTTTTTACAGGTCCACCATGTATGAAAGTACGAGCCTTCTTTTTCTTTACATTTCCAACACCTTGTGCTAGTGTCACTATTGCTCTTCCCTAATTTTTTCGGCGTCATATACCATCTATGTGCCGTCTTAAGCCAATTTTCCTTCAGATCAATGGCATGGCAATATTTTAATTTTTCTCTCCAAGTAGAGTAATGCGCGAGTAGCATTACTTTCTTTTGGTGATTATTTTCATAGAATTCAATCAGGTCCACAATCGTCCTCACATTTTCATTTTGATGCCTGTTGGGTAGAAAACCCACCTGTTCTTCCTTTATGTATTCGTTGAGTACCCATTTGAATCTTTCTGCCATAATCAAACTAAAGATCTTGTAATCTACGTTCAACAACGAGATTGGTCTGTAATTCTTTACTTGTTCTTCATCTGAGTTTTCTTTATGTATCAAGCATATATTCGCCTGCTTCCATGTTTCTGGGATTTCCTTGTAGATTCTTATTCTGTTCATCATTTCTTTTAGGTAAGGTGCCAATTCCTGTTGAAAGGTTTTATAGTACATTGCCGACATTCCGTCTGGTCCCGGGGATTTATTTGGTTTTAATTTGTTTATCGCCTCTCTAATCTCTTTCTCTGAAATTTCCTTGTTTAAGCTTTCCCTTTGTTTTTCTGAAATTCTTTGGATCTTATGATTGGTTAGGTAGCGGTAGATCTCCTCTTCTTCTATATTTTCCTCCTGGTACAGTTTTTTATAGAATCCATGAAATTGTTCTCTTATCTCTTCTTCTTGGGTTATATTCCTCTCTTTATCTCTCAGTTTCGTAATATATGTTGTCTCCCTTCTTTTTCTTATTTTGTTTGCGAGCCATCTTCCCGGTTTATTCGCATTCATAAAGAAATTCTGTCTCATGTATCTTAGCTCCTTCTCCCTTTCCTCTGTTTCTATGAATTCTCTCTGTTTATGTAGATGTTCTAATCTTAGTTTTGCCTCTTTATCCCTTGGGTTGGCCTTTAGTTTATCTTCTTCTTTTATTCCTTTAAGTAGATTTTTCATTTTTCCATCTTTTTCTTTGTTCTTTCTTATTTTCTGCTGTATAAAGTTCCCTCTCATAACGGCTTTACTCGCCTTCCGACAAGCTTTTGACAGGTGAATAACTCGGGGTGATGTCTGTTTCTCGCTTCTTACTGTTATTTTAAAGCAAATTGTATTGTTTTAATCTACTTCTGTAAATTTGGCTCCAAGCCAAATTGGGAGTAGCGGTATACAAATCAAATAAATAAATAAATAAATAAATAAGGCTTTTGCTTGATTTGAGTCTACCGGGAGGAGGCTGGCAGCCATGTAGTGGATGGCTTTCACAATCAATATAATAATAATAACCTTTCACTTCTTTCTTAACCAGGTAAATGAAGATTCCATGCAGCTACCTCTTAGAT
The DNA here is from genome assembly GCF_025583915.1 of Anolis sagrei ordinatus. Lineage (NCBI taxonomy): Eukaryota > Metazoa > Chordata > Lepidosauria > Squamata > Anolidae > Anolis > Anolis sagrei. The sequence continues at coordinate 280,806,213 of NW_026846588.1, read as the reverse complement.
GCAGTAAAGAACCAATAATATAAGAAGAAGTCCTTTCAAGGTGATGATCTTGCAGAATTCTTGAACTCACAGATAAGAAAGGAAAATACGAAGAGTCAAGCATCCGAATAACAATTACACACTCATATCACTCTTGATATGGAGGAGAGAGCATTTAAGTGCCTGGAGTGTGGGACGAATTTTACTTGGAGGGATGATCTGCAGCAGCATGAAAGAACTTCTACTGGAGAGAATCCCTACAAATGCCTGGAGTGTGGAAAGAGCTTTGCTCAAAGTCCAGGTCTACATTTGAATCAAAAGACTCACACTGGGGAGGAAACATACACATGGTTGGAATGTGGGATAAACTTCACCCACAGTTCAAGTCTACTATTGCATCAAAGGACTCACACTGAGGAGAAACCCTATAAATGCCTGGAGTGTGGAAAGAGTTTCTCTCGGAGTGAAAATCTACATTCACATCAAAGGACTCACACTGGGGAGAAACCCTATAAATGCCTGGAGTGTGGAAAGAGTTTCTCTCGGAGTGATCATCTACATTCACATCAAAGGACTCACACTGGGGAGAAACCCTATAAATGCCTGGAGTGCGGAAACAGCTTCACTGAGAATGGAACTCTACGTTCACACCAGAAGATTCACACTGAGGAGAAACCTTATACATGCCTGGAGTGTGGAAAGAGTTTCTCTCAGAGTAAACTTCTACGTTCACATCAAAGGACTCACACTGGGGAGAAACCCTTTAAGTGCCTGGAGTGTGGACAGAGCTTCATTCACAGTGGAAATCTACAATCACATCAGAGGACTCACACTGGGGAGAAACCCTTTAAGTGCCTGGAGTGTGGAAAGAGCTTCACTCAGAGTGGAATTCTACATAGACATCAAAGGATTCACACTGGGGAGAAACCCTTTAAATGCCTGGAGTGTGGACAGAGCTTCACTGAGAATGGAAATCTACGTAAACATCAAAGGATTCACACTGGGGAGAAATCCTATACATGCCTAGAGTGTGGAAAGAGCTTCACTGAGAGTGGAATTCTACGTTCACATCAAAGGACGCACACTGGGGAGAAGCCCTATAAATGCCTGGAGTGTGGAAAGAGTTTCACTGAGAGTGGAATTCTACGTAGACATCAAAGGATTCACACTGGGGAAAAACCCTATACATGCCTAGAGTGTAGACAGTCCTTCAGTAGCAGTGAACATCTACGTAGACATCAAAGGACTCACACTGGGGAGAAACCCTTTAAGTGCCTGGAATGTGGACAGAGCTTCACTGAGAATGGAAGTTTACGTTCACATCAAAGGATTCACACTGGGGAGAAACCCTTTAAATGCCTGGAGTGTGGACAGAGCTTCACTCAGAATGGAAGTCTACGTTCACATCAAAGGATTCACACTGGGGAGAAACCCTTTAAATGCCTGGAGTGTGGAAAGAGTTTCACTTGGAGTTCACATCTACGTAAACATCAATGGACTCACATTGGGGAGAAACCCTTTAAATGCCTGGAGTGTGGACAGAGCTTCACTCAGAGTGGACTTCTACGTTCACATCAAAGGATTCACACTGGGGAGAAACCCTATACATGCCTGGAGTGTGGAAAGAGTTTTGCTTGGAGTAAAAACCTACGTTCACATCAAAAGACTCACACAGGGGAGAAACCCTATAAATGCTTGGAGTGTGGACAGAGCTTCACTGACAATGGAGGTCTACGTAGACATGAAAGGATTCACACTGGGGAGAAACCCTATAAATGCCTGGAGTGTGGAAAGAGTTTTGCTTGGAGTTCACTTCTGCGTTCACATCAAAGGACTCACACTGGGGAGAAACCCCATACATGCCTGGAGTGTGGAAAGAGTTTTGCTTGGAGTAAAAACCTGCGTTCACATCAAAAGACACACTGGGGAGAAACCCTATACATGCCTGGAGTGTGGACAGAGCTTTGCCCTGAGTGGAGATCTACACACACATCCGAGGACTCACTCTGGGGAGAAACCCTGTGCATGCCTGGAGTGTCGACAGAGCGTTGCCCTGAGTGGAGATTTACACACACACCTGAGGACTCACATTGGGGAGAAACCCTGTGCATGCCTGGAGTGTCTACAGAGCTTCAGTGAGACTGGAAATCTACATATAGACATCAAAGGACTCACACTGGGGAGAAACCTGATAAATGCCTAGGGAGTGGAGAGAGCTTCACTCAGAATGGAAGTATACATACACTTCAAAGGATTCACGTTGGGGAGAAACCCTATGCATGCCTAGAGAGTGGACAAAGCTTCAGGCGCAGCTCAGGTCTAGGTTCACATCAGTGAACTCACCCTGGGGAGAAACCCTATGGCATATGAAAAGAGCTTCTTGGAGAGTTGAAGTCTACGTAGACACGGAATTCACATTGGAGAGAACAGTGGTATCTGGCCCCAGAGACACTCTCTATAAGAGAGTTTTCCAAACTTTTCATGTTGCTGATACCCTTTTTCGACATACATCGTTTTGTGACGATAATTCGGTTTAACTGGCATCCTGGAGGTTAAGATAAAGGTAAAGGTCAAGGTTTCCCCCTGATTTTAAGTCCAGTCGTGTCCGACTCTGGGACTCTGTGCTCATCTCCATTCCTAAGCTGAAGAGCTGGCGTGGTCTGTTGACACCTCCAAGGTCATGTGGCCGGCGTGACTGCATGGATTGCCGTTACTTTTCCGTCAGAACGGTACCTATTGGTCTACTCACATTTGCATGTTTTCAAACTGGTAGGTTGGCAGAAGGTAGGGCTACCAGCGGGAGCTCTCCCTGCTCCCTGGATTCAAACCTTCTCAGTGGTGGCCCCTTGACTCTGGAACTCACTTCCCAAGGACATCAGACATGCCCCAACTTTGGCAGTCTTTAGGAGGAGCCTGAAAACATGGTTGTTCCAGTGTGCCATCCCAGAATAAGGAAACTCTTGGCAATATGTCCTTTAAACGCACTTTATCATTGATTTAGGATTGCATGTGCACCCTCATCTCTCTCTGAAACTCTATCCCAGTTATATTCCACCTTGCTCGTGTCCAGCTTTATTTCTTAAATTTTAATTATTACATTTGGCCCAGCCTTAGGTTTTAAATGTTTGTTGTCCTACTGTTAATGCAATTCTTTATTTTTGTCTATGAGATTTATTTTAATTTTTGTATTGATTGTTAATGCTTTTATTATTGCTTTTATCATTGATGTGTTGTTGGCTCGGCCTCATGTAGGCCGCACCGAGTCCCTTGGGGAGATGGTAGCGGGGTATAAATAAAGTTTTATTATTATTATAAACCTGCAACCTTTTGTTTAGCAAGTTCAGCAGCTCAGCGGTTTAACACAGCTGGTTAATCACCTGCAATAAATCACTGCCAAATGAAAGGTGATGTTGCAACCCAGAGCAGGAAATGAGGCCCTAAGATAACCATCCACCACACTTGACTGGGAAAAAACAATCCTTTTTCATTGATAAAAAATGGTTACAAAATAAAGGAAAAATGCAAAGTCAAAAGCCACAGCAAAATCAGCAAACATGAATGTCCATGAACAAGATCAAAAACCCAAAGCCACACTGTAAATACTGGAACCTGTTAGCAATCCACTAACCGTACTTGGTGTCCTAGAAATCTCTCAAGACGATGGCCAGAGGAACCGGGAGAACTGCCAAGGTCTTCATCAATCTAAAACGATGCCTGAACTGAGAAAGTCAGCCCGGCGGAAGGCACTTAAAGCCAAGGAATTGGTTTCGTGATACGCCTCCCTGCTTTGAAGTCCTTGTTTGTTTTTCTTTTAATCTGGAAGACCTTCGCAAGCTGAGTGATTTACTCTTGTCTTGCCAGATCTGGCCCCTTCTATTCTCATTAAGGTTCCCAGGTGCAGAAGGGAGTGAAAGGTCATGGCTTCCCTCTGAAACATTCTCATGAACACTGGTACTTTCATTTTCCAAATCTACAGAAGTTGCTTCCTCACTAATTTCAGGAGCATTGTCACTAATTTCAGGATCATTGACATCAAGAAGTACATTTTCATTAGCATCAGGAAGTACATTTCCACTAGCATCAGTAAATATATTTTCATTAGCATCAGGAGGTACAAACAGAGAATCAGGTTCAAACTCAGGCTGAACCCCAACAGTTTGAAGTTTGAAGCCTGAGTCAGGGTTGGGCTCCTGACTGTTAAATAGCCCAGCTTACTCTTCACCTAAGCAGCTGTGCTGTGAGTAGAGAAATTAAGGACTGCTTAAAGTGAGGAGGTTAATTTATGACATTTATAAAAATGCCGGAGAGTAAGGAGGAAATGCTACAATCAAAAGGCCTGGTGTCATAGTGGATGAAGTGACAGCTCTCCCTATGGCTGCATTGAGCAACCTCCAGGACCCGAAGTGGAAGAAACTCCTGAATGACCTCTGTATTGTATGTAAAAAACGGCATTGAATGTTTGCCGTGTATGTGTGCATTGTACTCCATCCTGAGTGAGAAGGGCAGAATATAAATACTGTAAATAAATAAAAAAATAACAATGGCAAACATTTGAAGCCTAAATAAAAACACACAATACTAACATAAAATCCCAGAAAAACCCCACATATGTGTTAATGTAAGATTAATGTAATGTGAATGTTTAAATGTAATTTTGTACTATGCCTGTGAATGTAACCTAATTGCATCAGCAGAGAGTGTATGGACTCTGAAAGGGTTAATCAGTCAAGCCGCTAATGAACTGTGAAGTTGTGACCCTGAGTGTGCCAGGTACACGTAGGGAGGATCCAGAAATAAGATTTCGTTCGTCCTTCTTACTTCAGTGTTCTTTTGTCTTGTTCCTGTCTGGTTGGTTGGATGTCAATGCGAGTGTGTGCTGTATATTTGCTCTACTCCGTAAAGCTATATGTTTGCTTTTACTGAAGTCTCAAAGTGTCCATTCTTCTAAGCTTCGAAGCTTCTGTCGCACTCTGAAAATATGAAAGTAACATTAAAACCTAACCTCCAATTAAAGCCTAACATCAGTAAATTAAACTTAAAATTATATAATATAAATCTAAATAAAACATCTGTTACAGTAAGTTGTAGCAGGACCAAGTCTCTCTGTGTGTGTGTTTGTGTGTGTGTGTGTGTGTTGAAGAAAAACCTTATGATGTTAATTATTATGTGCAGCTGGTAATGTAGGTCAACTAGCAATCTTGGACCACACCCGATACGGTATGACTGTATGAGTTTTTAGAATACAGTTCTGGAGAGCTTTTTCTCTGAGGAGATCTGTGCTCAAAGGCTCTGCTCTGAGGAGCAGGTTGGAGAGAAGCCGTTATGCTGCTCTAAAGGAGGCGATGGTGGAATCGCTGTTTGCTCAAGGTTTATGTTTTGCTTTCTCATTTGACTTAAGATGAAGATGCCTTGTTTTGTGGTAATTACAAAGACTATGTAAATTTCTCTGGAACTTTCTGCCCCGGAGGGAGTGTGGTGGAGGCTCCTTTGGAGTTTTTTTTAATACAGGTAGCCAGATTGTGTTCATTTTCATGGTTTCCTCCTTTCTGTTGAAATTGTCCACGTGCTTCTTGTGGATTTCAGTGGCTTCTCTGTGTAGCCTGACATGGTGGTTGTGAGAGTGGTCCAGCATTTCTGTCTTCTCAAATAATATGCTGTGTCCAGGTTGGTTCTATCAGGTGCTCTGCTATGGCCGATTACTCTGGCTGAAGTAGACTTCAGTGCGTTTCATGTTCCATCTAATCACCTCTCAACAAAAGTTTGCTCCAGGCACTGTCAGGCCATTATATGCTAATCAAGGTGGTCAGTTGAAACATTCACACCCAGCTCCAGCAGACAAGAGTCCTTTGTCCCACCCTGGTCATTCCACAGATATATAAACCAATTTTCCCTACTTCCAACAGACCTCACTACCTCTGAGGATGCTTGCCATAGATGCAGGCGAAACGTCAGGAAAGAATGCCTCTAGACCATGGCCATATAGCCTGAAAAAACCTAGAACAACCAACTATCTCTGTGTCTGCCTATATATGTTGTATGTCTAATGCCATTGAATGTTTGCCATGTGTATGTGCATTGTAATCCACCCTGAGTCCCCTGCCGGGTCAGAAAGGCGGAATAGAAATACTGTAAATAAATAAATAAATTCTCACACTGAAATTGCAATAAAAAGAATCTTTGTTATAAAAATATTCATGACACCCAGCAAGGCCAAACAAGTCCTGTCCTGGGATAGCACCACATGCGCCGGCCATTTCTGGGTGACGGCCCAGGCAGGGGAGCGAATGGCACTCCGGAAACGGACGCAGCAGGCCACCTTTGCAAATCCAGCCCATCTCTCGTCAAGGGCGCCAGAGACGCTGTCCGAATCCAAGGGGGACACATCCTCATCGCACGGCCCAGAGGAAGCCCAGGGACAGGCGGACCGGATGGCGGTTCAGGTGGCTGCCGAAGGAGAAGCAGTTGCCACCACCGCCCAGGACCAGCACCGCCTCCTCCTTGGGCAAGAAGACGCTGCTGTGGCCGTGGAGCATCAGGGGCCACTCGAGAGGAGCCTGTGGAAGAACCGACGGGGTCACAGGAGTGGGAACTAGGGAAGCCGCAGCAGAGGAAGAGGTCAGCAAGGACCATGGTGCCACCCACCCCATGGCCTTACTCTGCCTCAACGTCCAACACTGTGACTGGCGCAGCTGCATTAAGATCACTACTAACCAAAAGGTCATGAGTTCGAAGCCAGCCCAGGTCGGAGTGAGCTTCTGACTAATTTGTGTAGCTTGCTGTTGACCTTTGCAGCCCAAAAGACAGTTGCATCTGTCGAGTAGGAAATTTAGGTACCACTTATGCAGTGAGGCTAATTTATGACACTATAAAAATCTCCAGCAAGCATGCAAAGAATGAGGAAGTACTTCATCAGTGTCACAAATGTACAGTGAAGCGACAGCTCCCCTGGTGGCCAGAATCCCCTCATGAAAAAGCTGGAATGTTAAATAGCCTCTGTGTGTCTGTCGATATATATTATGTGTCTATGGCATTGAATGTTTGCCGTGTGGATGTACATTGTGTTCCGCCCTGAGTCCCCTGCAGGGTGAGAAGGGCAGAATATAAATACTGTAAATAAATAAATGCATAAATAACACTCCCCAGCACACCTGCACAACGCTCTCCTGCAGAAGACCGTGCCCACGACTTCCTTGGCTCTTCTGCCCACTTTTGCTGGGTCTCCACAGTTCAGCTGAGCCAGTGGAGGATAGCCCATCCCCATCATCATCATCATCATCCAGTTTATTTCCAGACTCATTCTCCTCAAGGAGACTCAAAGTGGCTTACATTAAAACCGCGTTGAGTCGCCAGTTAGGCTGAGAAACAGCGGTATACAAGTACAGTAAATAAAATAAATAAATAAATAAGAGCATTAAACGTCCCTTCCCACCCTCCATAGCACCGGTGACAGGAATGAAGGTGCCTTGCTGTTGGTACTTGAGGTCAAGCTCTAAGGGTCTTTGAGTGAAATTTACAAATGCTAAGCAAGGGGCTTTGAATGAAATTAACAGAAAAATATACCCTTTCTCTGTAGAAAAAGAGCAACACGGAAGAAAATGTTTTTAAGAAACAAGATGTGACATGTAGAGGTCGGAAGTTGTGTTGTGGTTAAGTTCAAAGGTTGTGGTTAAGCGCAGAAGGTAGTTTCCATCAAAAGGTCAAGGGAGGGGGGCTGGAAAGAGAGTACTTTCCATGACAAAAAAATGTTCTTGTTTACTTGAGGTTATATATCGGTGGTCAAAAGCCAAGGGGACGTGGCAGTCACTTGAAGGGTAGCATCTGCGTATGCTACCAGGCTGTCCGTCTTCTTCATGAAGAAACTAAAATAAACCTTGTTTTTTGATCTTTTTTGGGACTGTCTCCTTCCTTACGTGTTTCCGTGATGTGGACCTAAGAAGACCCAATTTAGTGTCTCTAACACAGCCAGGTGGTCAAGAAGCTGGGCAAGGGAAGGGTGGCCGCTCCACACTCAGGCCTATAGACATATGCTTGGGACTAGAGGAGGAGAATGGAGCAAGTGGACCAGAACTAGCGGGAAGCACCCTCCCCTCCCAAAGCACCATTCACCCACTCACCGTGTCAATGCTGTACTCCACCGCCTGCCCTGTGGCCAGGTCCACCACCGCGACACCAGGCACGGAAGGGGCCTGGAGCCAGATGCCCCCCACCAGCAGCAGCTTCCCCCGGTGTGCATGGGCCGTATGGGAGTACCTAGTGGAGGGGGAAGGAGAAAGGAAGGAAGAGGAGGAAGAAGAAGTAGGCTCAGTGCCAGGAAGAAGGGCCCCTTGGAGGTGCTCAAGGGCACCAACCCTCAAGAGCACCCTTCCCAGCAGATGTGCCCTCTCCTCCAATTCTCTGGTTGCCACCAAGGCATAACAATCTCTCCTTTGGCCACATGAGCCATGGAAGCCCACCAGCCCTTTCTCCTACAATCAGGCAGTAGAGACAGGGACAGAGTGCCCACTAGGGAGACCTTCAGGCACCAGTGGGAAGCACCAAAGGACGCAGGGAGCAGAAGCGGTCCCTTCCTTGGCTGAGCCTCTCCTGAAGGGTGAGATGCCACTGGAGAGAAGCCTTCTTGCGGCACCAGAGAGGCTGCATAGCAGCGGCTGCACAGAGGGCAACCCAGGATGCCAGGATACGGCCACCCACCCTCTTCCCCTGAGCCGCACTCCCCAATCAAGCCAATGGCTGCGTGTCACTGGAGGGTTGTGCTAGAAGGGGGGGGGGTACCAGCTGGGCTGCATGAGGGAGGCAGGCCAGGGACCCCTCCTCTTTCCTCAGCAGGAGCCCTTCTCCTTCAGGCACTTTGGCTGCCCCTCTCCTCAACTTTAACAGTAAAGAATATGAACAAGAGGACTGCTGTGGTCAGTGTTAATATCATGAAAATTCAATGTACAGATTTGATAAATGTGGATTTGATATGTGTGGGAATGAATGAGTTGGATGGAAGGATGTATGGATTAAGTTAATAATTTTGGAAACACCGGTAAAATTTGAAGGCCTGCAATGACTACCTGCTTGCTGGACTGTAATCAAAGTTGCTAATAAGAACTGAAAAGAAAACTGATAAGAACTGGGACAGTGATAAGATCAATGTTTACAATGTTGAGAAGGAAGTCAATACAAGGCTAGCACCAATCAAGAAGAATCAACATCTGGCCAGGAAACTGGGATGGATCCAGGATGCAAAATGTCTATAATTAATTTACAACTTTGGGACGACATCAGCAGAATATTCCTATAAAAGGCTCTAATAATTCTAATAATTCTCAAACTGTGACAGACCTGAGGAATCTAGTTCACCCTGTCAGACTGTAGGATCGAAATAGCAATAGCAAATAACCACTCACAAGCAGGCTTGCTTTGAAATGGATATATTGCTTGTATCACTGCAGCAAAGAAAGACACTAGGTTCTTGTGGGTTTTTTCGGGCTATAGAGCCATGTTCTAGAGGCATTTCTCCTGACGTTTCGCCTGCATCTATGGCAAGCATCCTCAGAGGTAGTGAGGTCTGTTGGAATTAGGACAAAGGGTTTATATATCTGTGGAATGGCTGGGGTGGGGCAAGGAGCTCTTCCCTGCTGCAGTTAGGTGTGAATGTTTCAGCTGATCACCTTCATTAGCATTTGAAGGCTTGCCTGAGCCTGGGAAAATCTCTTGCTGGGAGGTGTTAATCTGTGCCTGGTTGTTTCCTCTTTGTTGTTTTGCTGTTGTAATTTTAGAGTTTTTAAATACTGGTAGCCAGATTTTGTTCATTTTCATGGTCTCTCTCCTTTCTGTTGAAATTGTCCACATGCTTGTGGATTTCAATGGCTTCTCTGTGTAGTCTGACATGGTGGTTGTTGGAGTGGTCCAGCATTTCTGTGTTCTCAAATAATACGCTGTGTCCAGGCTGGTTCACCAGGTGCTCTGCTATGGCTGACTTCTCTGGTTGAAGTAGTCTGCAGTGCCTTTCATGTTCCTTCATTCTAAGCCTTCAAATGCTAATGAAGGTGATCAGCTGAAACATTCACACCTAACTGCAGCAGGGAAGAGCTCCTTGCCCCACCCCAGCCATTCCACAGATATATAAACCCATTGTCCTAATTCCAACAGACCTCACTACCTCTGAGGATGCTTGCCATAGATGCAGGCGAAACGTCAGGAGAGAATGCCTCTAGAACATGGCTCTATAGCCCGAAAAAACCCACAAGAACCTATTGATTCCAGCCATGAAAGCCTTCGACAATACATAAAGACACTACTGACTTTTTCCCACCACCACTTCCTTTTAGACACCTTTCCTGCCCATCTCCCCCCTCTGCTCAGTTTCCTTATTAGAACTTGTCGCTTCACAAGTTCCAATACAAGGCTTCCAGCGCCTTCAGAATGTGACGGAGAGAATATAGTAAATAAATAAATAGATTCAGTCAGGATGATTCAGTCAGAATGTCATGGAGGGAATTTGTGATGTCTTCATGCCGTCAGAAACTGACTCCTGACACACCCGCCATGTTCTGCTCCACGGGAAGGAGAGAGATGGTGTATTCTGAGAGTGGCAGATTTGCAAGGGAGCAGTCTGATCACTTTGAGGCTTCTTTCTGCTTTGGTTAGACCACACCTGGAATATTGTGTCCAATTCTGGGCACCACAATTCAAGAGAGAGATTGACAAGCTGGAATGTGTCCAGAGGAGGGCGACTCAAATGATCAAGGGTCTGGAGAACAAGCCCTATGAGGAGCGGCTTAAGGAGCTGGGCATGTTTAGCCTGAAGAAGAGAAGGCTGAGAGGAGATATGATAGCCATGTATATATATGTGAGAGGAAGCCACAGGGAGGAGGAGGGAGCAAGCTTGTTTTCTGCTTCCTTGGAGACTAGGACGCGGAACAATGGCTTCAAACTACAAGAGAGGAGATTCCGTCTGAACATTAGGAAGAACTTCCTGACTGTGAGAGCCGTTCAGCAGTGGAACTCTCTGCCCCGGAGTGTGGTGGAGGCTCCTTCTTTGGAAGCTTTTAAGCAGAGGCTGGATGGCCATCTGTCAGGGATGCTTTGAATGCAATATTCCTGCTTCTTGGCAGAAGGGGGGTGGACTGGAGGATGGCCCAGGAGGTCTCTTCCAACTCTTTGATTCTATGATTCTAAGTGTGTTTTTGGAGACTTAGATTTTGTCTGGGAGTCAGGTTACGCTGTAGGGAATTCAGAGATCTGGTCTTTGGCATTGTGCTTGGGGAAGGGATGCATTTTGGAGTTTTGAAGTGTTGGTGTTATGGGCAGGCTGCAGGAAAGCAGAGTCTGGCCTAACAGGTGCTTCTCCAAGGAGGGAGAAAAGGATATGGTCATATTTGGATGCATGGTGATGGATGCATGTACATGTGTGTGAAAGGTGATTGAAAATGTAATTCTCCTTTGCTTGTTAGCCATGTAATTGTAATCTCCAATGTAGTTGCATAGAATCTGTATGTCTACATGTTTTTCTGTAATCTGATGTCCCCTCTCACCCAGGAAATTGCAATAAAAAGAACCTCTGCTTTAAAGTGTGGGAAAGTTATTCATGATAGTTAATACAGAGGCACCCACCCAGGTGTTCGTTCTAACTCCCGAGTACCACCATCTTATCCCACAGCTGCCTTGAGCATCAGGACGTGACAGGCCTCTTCCTCAGCGTGGAAGGGCCAGGAAGCATGGCAAATGAAGGCATGGCCTGTGTCTAAGCTTTTCAGGCAGGGATGTGGCCGTGAGAATGTGGGGATGGGGAGGGGGACAGGAGAGGGGCTTCTTGACCCATGGCCCTGCCTCTCTGCTGCTTCACTGACCTCCCTGGACAATGACGGCAGCTGCAGCATCTTCAACCATCCAATCCTCTGGACTGGCCGGGAGCTTACCTGGGAATGAGTGGGGGGCAGGTCTCCAGCATCTGCCACTGGAAGCCCCCCTCAACCGGCCTCAGGAACAGGATGGAGCCCAATGGCTGTTCAGCGGCTCCCAGCCCTCCGGCAATGAGCACCCCTCCCTCCCAGGCACAGGCGCTGTGCGAGTGATGGCCGGCTGGCATGGGACCCTCCACAGGAACCTAAGGGAAGGAAGGGAAGAAGGGAAAAAGGGAAAGGAAGGGGAGGTGAGGTGAGGAAGAATGGGGCCCCCCTGATTCCTCCTTCCTCAGCTGCCCTTCTTCTAGGACCACTGCAGGCCCCAAAGGAAGCCCCACGGGAAGAGGACCTCCAGTCCTGCCTCCTTCCATTCATGGCTTCAAACTTCAGGAAAGGAGATTCCACCTGAACATCAGGAAGAATTTCCTCACTGACTGTGAGAGCTGTTCAGCAGTGGAACTCTCTGGCTCTGAGTGTGGTGGAGGCTCCTTCTTTGGAGACTTTTAAACAGAGGCTGGATGGCCATCTATTGGGGGTGCTTTGAATGCGATTTTCCTGCTTCTTGGCAGAATGGGGTTGGACTGGATGATGGCCCACCAGGTCTAACTCTAGGATTCTAGGATCCACTGCCTTAGCCAACCCAAGCCTCTTGCTTCCCCAACTTCACCAAGTCTCCTCCCTCTTTGCTGTTGTGAGAGATCAGCTACCAAGCCCCCCTGTTAAGGGGGACGTACTGCTTTCCACAGGTAAGTCTGGGCAGGAAGACATGGAGAAAGGCCCACCATCCAGGAATGCCCAGGTGAGTGAGGGCCAGTGCGTGGGAACTCTTGCACAAGGAGCATCCGGCAGCGCAAGCAGGGAAGAGCAAGAAAAGGCCTGTTGTGGCCAGGTCCGCTGCTCGGGTTGCCAACCGACCTGGCCACTCTGCCGGGACCACTAGAAAGCGGGGCCAGCTGTGGGACCCAGGGCCAATTCCCCCCATCCCCCAGCCAGATGACATGCTGCACATACCTATTCTCCCTGCTTCCCCCAAAGCCCCAAACCAGGTATAAGTAGGGATAACTGAGTCAGCACATGCGCTGCCCTAAAGTTGCTGAGCATCGACCCAGATGGGAATGAGGCAGCAGCTGAGGTATCCAGCCCTCCCCCCACCCCACCCCCGGTCCACCCACAGAGCCCTGAGACAAGGGCACTCCCCAGGAAGGACGACGGAAGGCCTGCCCTGCCCGTCCCTGCTCCCCACCTCGTGGCACTGCATCTTCTCCAGGTGGAGGAAGCGCCAGTCGTCCAGAACGCGCTGCCCAGAGCTGCACCCGCCGTAGACGAAGAGGTAGGTCTCTCCTGGAAGAGAGCAAGGAACTGGCTTCACATCCCCCTTGGCCCTGTTACTTCCCCCTCCAGGATGCAGTCAGGGTCCGAGGGGCAGGAGAGGAACATGAGCCGTCGGAGCCTCGTCTTGCCCACTGGCCTGCCTGTGCAACCCACAACAGGATCGGGGGGCTGTAAGGATGAGGGTCACTGTGGGAAGCCCTGCTCCCTTCCCACCTCCTACCTCGATGCTCAACCTCAGTGGCCGAATGCCTCCAACGTGGTGCGTCCAAGCCCTGGATGGGCGGCAGGTGGGAGAGCTCAGCGGACATGAGGTCCTCGTCAGGGCTTCCCGACACACTCAGGCGACAGGCGTCCAGTGCGGGGGATGCTGGGGACCTCCGCCCCCCGAGAACGAGGACCCAGCCGGCCTTCAGGAGCGTCAGCGAGTGGAAAAGCCGTCCGTCTGGGAAAAGCAAGAGGCAGCCACACTGAGGGAGGGTCCCACAGGCCAGGCCTGCCCCCGACTCCGTGGTCCTCGCCCCGTTGCTCACCCCAAGTGTCTCCGGAGTCCGCCAGGCACAGAGCTCGGCCCTCCCAGTCCTGCTCCTCTGGCGGCGAGTGCCTCTTCTTCCTCCTCCTCAGGAGGTGCAGCTGCGTCAGGCGGCAGTGGCGCCCCTCCTGGTCCCCAAAGCCCCCAGCGGTCAGGACCGTCTGCGGAGTGAGCAGCACTGAGCGATGGCCAAAGCGCCTCAAGCCGGAGGCTCCTGTCTCTGTTGTGAAGACCGAGGCAGAGATCGTCCCAGCAAAGGTAGGCTCCCAGGAAGGCGGAAGGGCTTGAGAGCAGAGAGAAGAAGAAATGGTGTCAGCAGATGGGTGGGAAACCAGGCCAAGGAGGAGGGAGGCCGGAGCCGGCCCTCAGAGGACTCCAACGAGCAAGGCTCACAGCAGTAGATGGGCGCTCAAGACGCCCCTGAAAGCCACCTCGGCCATTGGCACTGCCTCCCCTCGGCCCCCCTCGTGCCACAGCTTCAGAGCAATGTTGTCGCACCTCAGAGTAAAACCACCTTGCTTAAGACACCAAATATCACACAGGCAGTTGTCTTTATGGGTTGTTGTAGGTTTTTCCGGGCTATATGGCCATGTTCTAAAGGCATATTTTCTCCTGACGTTTCATCTGCATCTATGGCAAGCATCCTGAGAGGTAGTGAGGTCTGTTTGGAAGTAGGAAAATGGGTTTATATATCTGTGGAATGACCAGGGTGGGACAAAGGACTTTTGTCTGCTAGAGCTAGGTGTGAATGTTTCAACTGACCACCTTGATTAGCATTTGATGGCTTGGAAGTGCCTGAAGGAATGTTTTTTTGAGAGGTGGTGTGCCTGATTGTTTACTTTCTGTTGTTTTGCTGTTGTAATTTTAGAGTTTTTAAATACTGGTAGCCAGATTTTGTTCATTTTCATGGCCTCCTCCTTTCTGTTGAAATTGTCCCCATGCTTCTTGTGGATTTCAGTGGCTTCTCTGTGTCGCCTGACATGGTGGTTGTGAGAGTGGTCCAGCATTTCTGTGTTCTCAGATAATATGCTGTGTCCAGGTTGGTTCCTCGGGTGCTATGGCTGACTTCTCTGGTTGAAGGAGTCTGTCGTGCCTTTCATGTTCCTTGATTCGTGCTTGGGCAATGCTGCTGCGTTTGGTGGTCCCTCTGGAGACTTATCCACAGGTGCATGGTACATGGTCGACTCCTGCAGAAGTGAGAGGATCCCTCTTGTCCTTTGCTGAACGGAGCATTGGTTGGATTTTTTTTTCTAAAGCAATCTTTTGTTGAGAGGTGATTAGATGTCCTTGTTTGTTTCCTCTCTGTTGTTGTGCTGTTCTAATTTTAGAGTTTTTCAATACTGGTGACCAGATTTTGTTCATTTTCATGGTTTCCTCCTTTCTGTTGAAATTGCCCACCTGCTTCTTGTGGATTTCAATGGCTTCTCTGTGTAGCCTGACATGGTGGTTGTTGGTGTGGTCCAGCATTTCTGTGTCCTCAAATAATCTGCTGTGTCCAGGTTGGTTCCTCAGGTGCTCTGCTAGGGCTGACTTCTCTGGTTGAAGTAGCCTGCAGTTTTCTTTATGGTTTATTAAAGTAAAAGATAAAAAGTTCAAAAAGGCAAAAGTATAATTCCAAAGATCAATACAAGGTAAAACAGGGAAACAGGATCCATGAAGACACAGGCAAGGTGAAGTCCTATGAGAACGTGACAAAGTCCTGAAAGCATGAACATGAACACTGCAAGAGAAATCCTCGGTGTCTTGGTTGAAGCGAGAAGTTGCTCTGACACTGGGGTATATTCAAACAGCCTGTTTAATACTCTTTGGACAACATGAAGGCGTTACTATCTGTTGCGCTGAGTCAATTTGTTGCGCAGTAGCAATGTCCAATATGCCCAAAAACCCAATGCCAAAGACACAGACCAGTCAGAAGAAATAAAACAGTAGAACTTTACTCTTGGATGCAGAGTTGAAAAATAAAACAGTTTGGCACACTTACATAGTCACTGTAAGTAATACAGAATAAATCTTCGGTGTTTTAAATCATAGAGCATAACAAAATAAAACATGGTTACTTCACCATAACCTCAGCTTCTTGCTTCTTCTCTCCAGCGATTCAAACTTCCAACTGCCAGCCGTCTGCGCAAGCCTCAAATTGTTACATTTAAAAGGTGTGGCCTAGCTAGCATTCTGCAGCTGCAGTTAATCATTAATACTTTGCAAGGCCTTTCTGTTTAGGCTTTCTTTAACACACACACACACACACACTGGGCTTAAAGCAATATACCGTAATACTATCCGCCCCTGGCCTCCCTCTCTCACCTGTTAGCGATTCTCACACTCCTTCGAACCTTAAATTCCAAGCGATCAGCTTGATCTAAAGCTTCGGCCTCATCAAGGTCAATTTGTTCGTTAGTGCTTTCTTCCTCATTATCTGGCTGAGAACCGTCCTGCCTTCCTGAATCCTGCACCTGGCTCTCAGTAGTTTCACTTTCAACAACATCATCCCTGGCTGTGGGAAACAACTGAACTTCTGCCCCCTGTTCCTGGTCTTCTTCATCTAACAAAGGAACATCATTGCTTTGCATCTGACCATGAATCTGAATCCCATCATCCCCATCAGAATCATTGACACTATCAATCTGCGATTCCAGCTGAGTCACAACAAATGTGGCCGGAAGGGAGCAAGACCATGCTTGGGCCCTGCTCCCTGCCACAGGCAAAGCATTCCTTTCAGATCAAGAGAGAAGTACCTAGCGCTGAGACAGCCATGCTCATGGTGGCTAGCATGCTCTGTGTCAGGGCCTGGCTCTGCACTACGCAAGCCTGGTAGGAAGGGAGGGAGGGACTGTGGCGGGACTGTGGCACAGCTGGCTGGGAGTCAGCTACATTAAGATCACCTCTGACCAAAAGATCATAAATTCGAAGCCAGCCCGGGTCGGAGTGAGCTTCCGACCACTGTGTGTATCTTCCTGTCTACCTTTGCAGCCTAAAAGACAGTTGCATCCATCCAGTAGGAAATTTAGGTACCACTTATGCGGGGAGGCTAATATAATTAATTTACGACGCCATAAAAATCTCCAGCAAGCATACAAAGAATGAGGAAGTACCCCATCAGTGTCTTAAATGGACGGTGAAGCGACAGCTCTCCTGGTGGCCAGAATACCCTCATGAAAAAGCTGGAATGTTAAATAGCCTCTGTGTGTCTGTCTATATATGTTGTCTGTCTATGGCATTGAATGTTTGCCATGTATATGTACATTGTGATCTACCCTGAGTGAGACTACCTCTGAGGATGCTTGCCATAGTTGCAGGCAAAATGTCAGGAGAGAATGCCTCTAGAACATGGCCACATAGCCCAAAAAAACCTACAACAACTCAGTGATTCCGGCCATGAAAGCCTTCGACGATACAATTTAGGTACTGTTTATGCGGAGAGGCTAATTTATGACGCCATAAAAATCTCCAGCAAGCATCAAAGAATGAGGAAGTACTTCATTAGTATTTTGGTGAAACGACAGCTCCCCTGGTGGCCATAATACCCTCACGAAAAAGCTGGAATGTTAAATAGTCTCTGTGTGTCTGTCTATATATGTTGTGTGTCTATGGCATTGAATGTTTGCCATGTATATGTACACTGTAATCCACCCTGAGCCCCCTGTGGGGTGAAAAGGGAGGAATATAAATACTGCAAATAAATAAATAAACAGGCAGGGAAGCCCTCCTGCTTGCCACAGCCCTCTGTGTGACTCCTCAAACTCCCAAAGAAGCAAGGCTGCAAAGTAACAATCAGGTCGCTCACACGACCTGAAGAAGACCCTTTTCAGGTCACAGGGTCCACAGTACAGGACTTCACTCTGACTTGACCCTTGCTCCCCCGCCTCCTCCTCCTCCTCCTCCTCCTCCTCCTTTCAGCACAGCAGTGGAGAGGTCAGAGCTCCCAGGAGGCCCACCAACCCCATCTGCCATCACAGCCTCCAGGAGGAGCAAAAGCGCTTACCTTCCAAGGCAGACAAAACCGAAGCCAGAGAGAGGGGCTCCCCCTTCGAGGCCACAAGGATGAAATAGTGCGAGCACTTCAGGTGCCACTCCTGCGGAGAAAGAAAGAGTGAGGGAGAAGGGGAGGAGGAAAGGGACAGGCCCTCCTCCCTCCCTCCCTCCCTCCCTCCCCAAGCGCATGCCACGTCCAAAGGGAGGGTCCGGCAGCCATGCACATGTCACAAGAAAATCAATGTGCAGATTTGACAAATACTAATTTAATACGATGTGTGGGGATGAATGGAAGGATGGAAGGGTGTGTGCGGTTGGAGTTAATAATTTTGGAGACACCAGTATAATATTAAGGCCTGCAATGACTAACAACTTGCTTGCTGGAACTGTGATCAAAACCTGCTAATGAGAATTGATAAGAACTCGGACAATGGTTCTTTCAAGTTAAGGAAATGTTTGCAACATTCCTTATGTTAAGAAGGAAGTCAACATAAGATCAACACCTATCAAGAAGGATCAACATCAGGCCAGGAAACTGAGATGGATCCAGGATGGAAGGCGTTTATCATTCATTTACAACTTTGGGACGACATCAGCAGAATATTCCTATAAAAGACTCAGTCTAATAATGCTCAAAGTGTGGCAGACCTGAGGAGTCTGGTTCACCCACCATGTTCTGCTCCATGGGAAGGGGTGAGAGTGTGTACCTATGGAGAGTGTCAGGCACGCTATAGGAAAGCATGATTCTAGATACTTTGGGGCTTCTTTCTCAAGGGAAGAGGAAGAAGTGAGCTTTTGGAGTCTTGGATTTTGTGCAGGGAGTCAGGTCACAGCAAACGAGATCTAGATGCTGGATTTCATATCACAAAATCACAAGTCGAACCCTTCCCAAGCGTCTAGGACTGTGCGATGTATTACTATTATTATTATTATTATTATTATTATTATTATTATTATTATTATTATTATGTGCAGACAGGACCTCTCCAATGGCTAGGGCAGGGCCTGGGGATATCCATTTTGCAAAGGCAAAATGATTATGACATAGTCAAGGGGAGGAGGAGAGAGGGAGCAGGATTGGGGCCCCAAGTGGGGTGGTGGTGGGGAGAATACCTCAAATTCATCAAAGGGCTCCAGGGCCCGGATCCTCTCCTGCTCCTCTCCGGGGACAAAGTGACGATAGAACTCATTCATGTCGATGGCGCTGCACTCCGTCCAGCCCTGGAAGGCAACCCACCATCCAGGTGCTCAGGCCAAGGCCCGGGTTCGTTCGCCTGCTGCCCACCTGCCTTGGAGACCGCCCCCCGCCCCTCCCTTCTCCTCCCTCACCCACCCGCTGGAGGAAGCGCAGCCGCTGGGCCTCGCAGTCCGAGTAGCGGTCGAGGGAGCGGAGGGGGGACCTTAGCCGGCGGAAGTGCTGCTGCATGACGTGTCCAAACGGGTCTCCCGGGTGGATCTGCTCGTACAGGACGAACCAGGCCTGAGGTAAGAAGCCGGCCGCCCAGCGGATCAAGGCGTCGGACCTGGAGGGCGCCAAGAGGTCAGTGAGTGGAGCAGCCCAAGACCTTGGAAACCTTGGAAGCCCAAAGGGAGCAGGAGAGCGACATGAACTGGGACTCAGCTGCATACAGATCACTACTGACCAAAAGGTCATGAGTTCAAAGCCAGCCCGGGTCGGACTGAGCTTCCGACCATTTTGTGTAGTTTGTTGTCAACCGTTGCAGCGCGAAAGACAGTTGCATCTGTCAAGTAGGAAATTTAGGTACCACTTATGTGTGGGGAGGCTAATTTAACTAATTTACGACGCCATAAAAATCTCCAGCAAGCATGCGGGGAATGCGGAAGTACTTTATCAGTGTTACAGATGGACAGTGAAGCAACAGCTCCCCTTGTGGCCAGAAAAAGCTGGAATGTTAAATAGCCTCTGACTGTCTGTCTATGTCTGTTGTCGCTTTTTATTGTTATTTTAAAGCTAATTCTATTGTTTTAATCTATTCTGTAAACCACTCAGAGCCAAATTGGGAGTGGCGGTATACAAGTCAAATAAATAAATAAATAAATAAATATGTCGTATTTATGGCATCGAATGTTTGCCATGTATATGTATATTGTTGTGGGGTGAGAAGGGCGGAATATGTTCTTGTTCATTCATTCAGTCATCTCCGACTCTTTGTGACCTCATGGACCAGCCCACGCCAGAGCTCTCTGTCGGCCATCACCACCCCCAGCTCCCTCAAGGTCAATCCAGTCACTGTAAATAAAATGAAGGGCTACCCGGGACCCTTTGAGTCAGCTGTCTGAGGCTGAGCTGTGGGGTTGAGAGAGAGTGACCGGCCCAAGACCACCCAGGATTTCTGTGGGACTTCCAGCTTTGGGGGAGAAGGGCCAGGACTTCCACAAAGGGCCACTCCGTCCACTCTTTCAGACCCACTCTGCAGGGTATCAATCCTAAAGCATATCCTTCCCTCCTCAGAGAAAGGCAATGGGCCTCGAGAGTGGCCAAAGCCTTCCTCCTACAACGACCCACGTGCCACAGACCTCTCTGTCTCCATGTAGGTGAGCACAACCTCTGCCAGGATCAGCGTCGGGACTCCAGGGTCCAGGCCGCCCTCCAGCAACGCCTCCTCCAGCTGCGGCAGCTCCGCAAGGTCCGCCCCCAGAAGCCTGTAGTCCTCTCCCCAAAACTTAACGGCCTCTGCAGAAGAGAAACCGGGGCTCAAGTTTGGGGGGGGGGAGAGGGGGGGTAGAGGGTGTGGGAGTGGGAATGCAGCACAGAATAAGAGGGAAGGGGGCAGTGCAGGAGGGCCTGGCCAATCTAACCGAACGCATGTCCCCAGACTTCTTTTGCCAAGAGGTCCTTTGTGGAGTGCCTTCCAGGATTGTATCCTCACCCGAGTCCTGTGTAGAAGTGCCACTCCCAGCCACGGCAGCCAGCCCCTCTGTCCGAGACACGAGGGCCGCTTTGTGGGCCATGACCTCCGGGAAGTCCACCTCGAAGAACCGGGTCCGGGGCAGAAGCCCCTCGTCCTTGGCCCGGAAGAAGAGCGAGTCCATGCCTGCCCCCAGGGAGAGCACCTGCGGGGAGAAGGGCAGGCGGGGCCAATTTAACTCAATTTATGACACCATAAAAATCTCCAGCAAGCATGCAAAGAATGAGGAAGTACTTCATCAGTGTCACAAATGGATGGTGAAGCAACAGCTCCCCCGGTGGCCAGAATACTCTCACGGAAAAAAGCTGGAATGTTAAATAGCCTCTGTGTGTCTTTCTATATATGTTTTGTGTCTATGGCACTGAATATTTGCCTAGTATATGTACTAGGCATAGGGAATCCATAGTTCTAAATGGTTCTAAAGTACTCACAAACCTAAAGTTCTGGTGGTGAAAATTTTAGAACTCTAACAAAACTTTCAAAATTTTGTTATAAATGGCAGTTCCTAATTGGTTCTGTCATAAAAATCACCAATAATGAAATAATAATGAAATTTGAAAGTTTTGTTAAAACTTTGAACACATATTATTTTAAGCATTATATAAATATGTTTTAAATCTTATTAAACTATATATATTTAAAATATTTAAACATATATTATTTTAAGCATTATTTAAACATATTATTTTTAAAAATTATTTAACTATATATATTTAAATTAATTAAATACATGTTTTAAATATTATTTAACCATATATATATTAAAATTATTGAAATAAATATTATTTTAAACTATATTTAAACATTTAATATTATTTTAAGCATTATTTAAACATATATTATTTTAAGCCTTATTTAAACATATTATTTTTAAAATTATATAACTATATATTTTTAAATTATTTAAGTACCAATATATGATGCAAATATTTAAATATATTATTTTAAAAATATTTAAACATATAATATTATTTTAAGCATTATTTAAACATATTATTTTAAAAATTATTTAACTATATATATAAAATTTATTTAAATATATGTTTTAAATATTATTTATCTTTAT
Organism: Anolis sagrei ordinatus; assembly: GCF_025583915.1. Taxonomy (NCBI): domain Eukaryota; kingdom Metazoa; phylum Chordata; class Lepidosauria; order Squamata; family Anolidae; genus Anolis; species Anolis sagrei. The sequence goes on along the minus strand of NW_026846588.1, from coordinate 280,784,514 downwards.
ACATACTAAAATGATTTAAATACACATTATATTTAAAAATATTTAAAACATATTATTTTTAGCATTATTTTATTTTAAAAATTATTTAACTATACACTTTTTTATTTAAATATATGTTTTAAATATTATTTAACTCTACAGTTAAATAATATTTAAAACATATATTTAAATAAAAAGTATATAGTTAAATAATTTTTAAAATAAAATAATATATATATTATTTAATATAAATTATTTTTAAAATATTTAAACATATATTATTTTAAACATTATTTAAACGTATTATTTTTAAATTAGTTAACTATGTATTTTAAATTATTTAAATATTTAATGTTTAAAATATTATTTAACTATATATATATATATAAATTATTTAAATAGATATTATTTTTAAAACATTATTTTAAGCATTATTTAAAGATATTATTATAAACATTATTTAACTATATATTTTTAAATTGTTTAAATATAGGTTTAAAATATTATTTAACTATATATATATATATATAATTAATATATTTAAATATATTGTTTTAAAAATATTTAACCATATAATATTATCTTAAGCATTATTTAAACATATTATTTTTTAAATTATTTAACTATATATTTTTAAATTATTTAAATATATAATGTTTTAAGTATTATTTAACCATATAAATATATTAAAATTATTTAAATATATATTATTTTTAAAATATATTTAAACATTTAATATTGTGTTAAGCATTATTTAAACATATTATTTTTTTAAATTATTTACCTATATATTTTAATTATTTAAATATATATTATTTTAAAAATATTTAAAGATATAATATTGTTTTAAGCATTATTTAAAGATATTATTTTTAAAATTATTTAAATATATGTTTTAAATATTATTTAGCTATATATATATATTATTTAAATACATATTATTTATTAAAATATTAAAACATAATATTATTTTAAGTATTATTTAAATATATTACTTTTAAAATTATTTAACTATATATTTTTAAATTATTTAAATATATAATGTTTTAAATAATATTTAACCATACAAATATATTAAAATTATTTAAATATATATTATTTTTAAAATATATTTAAACATTTAATCTTGTGTTAAGCATTATTTAAACATATTATTTTTAAAATTATTTAACTATATATTTTAAAATTATTTAAATATGTTTTAAATTTTTTAAATATATATTTAAACATATAATATTATTTTAAGCATTATTTAAGCATATAATACTGTATTGTCGAAGGCTTTCATGGCTGGAATCACTAGGTTCTTGTGGGTTTTTTGGGCTATAGGCCATGTTCTAGAGGCATTTCTCCTGACGTTTCGCCTGCATCTATGGCAAGCATCCTCAGAGGTAGTGAGGTCTGTTGGAAGTAGGAAAAATGGGTTTATATATCTGTGGAATGGCTGGGGTGGGGCAAGGAGCTCTTCCCTGCTGCAGTTAGGTGTGAATGTTTAGCTGATCACCTTCATTAGCATTTGAAGGCCTGCCTGAGCCTGGGAAAATCTGTTGCTGGGAGGTGTTAATCTGTGCCTGGTTTTTTCTTCTCTGTTGTTTAGCTGTTATAATTTTAGAGTTTTTTAATACTGGTAGCCAGATTTTGTTCATTTTCATGGTCTCCTCCTTTCTGTTGAAATTGTCCACATGCTTCTTGTGGATTTCAATGGCTTCTCTGTGTAGTCTGACATGGTGGTGGTGAGAGTGGTCCAGCATTTCTGTGTTCTCAAATAATATGCTGTGTCCAGGTTGGTTCCTCATGTGCTCTGCTATGGCTGACTTCTCTGGTTGAAGGAGTCTGCAGTGCCTTTCATGTTCCTTGATTCGTGTTTGGGCAATGCTGCGTTTGGTGGTCCCTATGTAGACTTGTCCACAGCTGCATGGTACACGGTAGACTCCTGCAGAGGTGAGAGGATCCCTCTTGTCCTTTGCTGAACGTAGCATTTGTTGGATTTTCTTGGTGGGTTTGTAGGTTGTTTGTATGTTGTGTTTCCTCATCAGCTTCCCTCTGCGGTCAGTGGTTCCCTTGATGTCTGGCAGGAACACTTTCCCTCTGGGTGGATCTTCATCTTGACTCTCGTGGCTTCTCTTGGTCTTGCAGCTCTTCTGATGTCTGAGGTGGAGTCTCCCTTGGCCTGGAGAGCCCAGTTGAGGTGGTTCAGTTCATCTTGGAGGAGGTGGGCTTCGCAGATTCTTTTTGCACGGTCTGCCAAGGCTTTAATGGTGCTTCTTTTTTGACTTGGGTGATGGTTGGAGTTTTTATGTAGATATCTATCTGTGTGTGTGGGTTTTCTGTAGACGGTGTGACCCAATTGTTGATCTGGTTTGCGGATGACGAGGACATCTAGAAAAGGCAGTCTTCCTTCATTTTCTTTTTCCATGGTGAACTGGATGTTTGGGTGGATGCTGTTAAGATGGTCCAGGAACCTGTTGAGTTCTTCTTCTCCATGGCTCCAAATGGTGAAGGTGTCATCCACATATCTGAACCATACCGTGGGCTTTTTGGTTGCTGTCTCCAGGGCTTGTTCTTCAAAGTGTTCCATGTAGAAGTTAGCTATGACCGGGCTGAGAGGGCTCCCCATAGCTACTCCATCTTTCTGTTCGTAGAATTCATTGTCCCACTGAAAGTAACTGGTGGTGAGGCAATGGTGAAACAGAGCCGTGATGTCTTCTGGGAACCTCTGGTTGATGAGTGCCATGGTGTCTGCTACCAGGACCATGGTAAATAGAGATACCACATCGAAGCTGATCAGTTTGTCGTTGGTATTTAGCTTGAGATTGCTGATTTTTTCTATGAAGTGGGCTGAGTCCTTGATGTAGTGTGTAGTGAGCCCAATATGGCTTTGTAACTGTACAGCAAGAAATTGTTTATGTATCTGTGTAATGGCTGGGGTGGGGCAAAGAGCTCTTCTCTGCTGGAGCTAGGTGTGAATGTTTCAACTGACCACCTTCATTAGCATTTGAAGGCCTGGCTGAGCCTGGGAAAATCTCTTGCTGGGAGGTGTTAATCTGTGCCTGGTTGTTTCCTCTCTGTTGTTTTGCTGTTGTAATTTTAGAGTTTTTTAATACTGGTAGCCAGATTTTGTTCATTTTCATGGTCTCTTCCTTTCTGTTGAAATTGTCTACCAAACGCAGCATTGCCCAGACACGAATCAAGGAACATGAAAGGCACTGCAGACTCCTTCAACCAGAGAAGTCAGCCAGAGCAGAGCACCTGATGGACCAGCCTGGACACAGCATATCATTTGAGAACACAGAAATGCTGGACCACTCCCACAACCACCATGTCAGACTACACAGAGAAGCCATTGAAATCCACAAGCATGTGGACAATTTCAACAGAAAGGAGGAAACCATGAAAATGAACAAAATCTGGCTACCAGTATTAAAAAACTCTAAAATTACAACAGCAAAACAGCAGAGAGGAAACAACCAGGCACAGATTAACACCTCCCAGCAACAGATTTTCCCAGGCTCAGCCAAGCCTTCAAATGCTAATGAAGGTGGTCAGTTGAAACATTCACACCTAACTGCAGCAGAGAAGAGCTCTTTGCCCCACCCTGATTCCACAGATATATTTTCCTATTTCCATTTTCCTATTTCCAACAGACCTCACAACCTCTGAGGATGCTTGCCATAGATGCAGGCGAAACGTCAGGAGAAAATGCCTCTAGAACATGGCCCTATAGCCCAAAAAAACCCACAAGAACCTACATATAATACTGTTTCTGACATTGCGCATGCGTGGCTCCGCCCCCCGCTGCCTCACCTGCCTGTGTGGGAGGCCCTCGCTTCGGCGCAGGAATCCCCGGAGGCAGTGCTCGACTGCGCAGGCGCGGACATGGTAGCCCCTGAGGGAGGGGGAGACAGAGAGAGAGTGAGTGGGAGAGTGGAGAGGAAGGGGAGGCGCTTCCCGATCTGCGCATGCTCCGTCCCCCTCACCGGTGGATGGCCGGGGCGCGGCGCGGGGCCCTGCCACCAGGGGGCGCCCTCAGCAGCAGCTCCACGAAGCGGTCCTCTCGGTAGCCCCTTCCGGCCGCCGACCTCTTGCTCTGGGCGCTGCTGCTTCCGGTCCCGCGGACCTGAGGGGGGAGAACGAGCGAGAGGACACGGCTAGAGCGGGCGCCGCAGGGAGAGAGGAGAGACGAGAAGCGAAGGAAGGAAAGAAGGACTCACCGCGGAAGCGCGGCCCATCGCTTCTTCTTCGGCCTCCAGTGTTGCCCGGCAACCTCGCCTCGCCCGTCCTCTCAACACAGAGACTTCCGGCGGGGACAGGAAGCCAGCCGAAAGGGCTTGTGGGGGATGTAGTTCTTAGCCCGCAGCAGCCGGAAGGATTGAGGGAGGGAGAAGGGAGGGTGCCTCACTGCTCCGCAAAGGCCGCCAGGGGGCCGCCACGGCTAGGCTTAGACCAGCCCGCGCATGCGCCGACAGCTCTTAAGCTTCTCTGAAGATTTGTTTGTTTGTTTGTTCCCTCAAGGATCCTTCCTCACGTGACGAGTCTGGGCCAAACCTGGCACGCAGACACCTCATGGCCCAACTTAGAAGAATGGGTGGGTTTGGGTGCTTTTGAAGCATCCCATTTGAGACTCAGCCCAGTTCTAAGCAGGCATCCCCCTCTGAGGGGGGGGGGCTTGTTTGTTTGTTTGGTTGTTCCCGCAAGGATCCTTCCTCACGTGACGGGTCTGGGCCAAACCTGGCACACAGATCCCCCATGGCCAAACTTAGAAGAATGGGTGGGTTTGGGTGTTTTTGAGACACCCCATTTGAGACTCAGCCCAGTTAGAATCATAGAATCATAGAATCAAAGAGTTGGAAGAGACCTCCTGGGCCGTCATCCAGTCCACCCCCATTCTGCCAAGAAGCAGGAATATTGCATTCAAATCACCCCTGACAGATGGCCATCCAGCCTCTGCTTAAAAGCTTCCAAAGAAGGAGCCTCCACCACACTCCCTTCGGGGCAGAGAGTTCCACTGCTGAACGACTCTCACAGTCAGGAAGTTCTTCCTCATGTTCAGATGGAATCTCCTTTCTTGTAGTTTGAAGCCATTCTTCCCTTGCGTCCTAGTCTCCAAGGAAGCAGAAAACAAGCTTGCTCCCTCCTCCCTGTGGCTTCCTCTCACATATTTATACATGGCTATCATATCTCCTCTCAGCCTTCTCTTCTTCAGGCTAAACTGCCCAGCTCTTTAAGCTGCTCCTCATAGGGCTTGTTCTCCAGACCCTTGATCATTTTAGTCGCCCTCCTCTGGACACAATATCTCTCTTGAATTGTGGTGCCCAGAATTGGACACAATATTCCAGGTAGTGGTCTAACCAAAGCGGAATAGAGCATGGGGAGCATTACTTCCCTGGATCTGGACACTAGGCTCCTCTTGATGCAGGCCAAAATCCCATTGGCTTTTTTTGCCGCCACATCACATTCCTGGCTCATGTTTAACTTGTTGTCCACGAGGACTCCAAGATCTTTTTCACACGTACTGCTCTCGAGCCAGGCATTGCCCCCCATTCTGTATCTTTGCATTTCATTTTTCCTGCCAAAGTGGAGTCTCTTGCATTTGTCCCTGTTGAACTTCATTTTGTTCGTTTTGGCCCTTAATCTCTCTCATCTGTCAAGATCCCTTTGAGCCCTGCTCCTGTCCTTATGGAGTCTTGGCTCTCCCTCCCCATTTGGTCCCGTCTGCAAACTTGATGATCTTGCCTTCTAGCCCTTCATCTATGAAAGAAGATCCTGATCAGGACCGGGCCCAGGACGGAACCCTCCTGATGGCCCTCCGCTCGTCCCTTCTTTCCAGGATGAAGAGGAGGAAGCCTTGGGGAGAATCACCCTCTGGGTTCGTCCATTTAACCAATTCCAGATCCACCTCACCGTAGTTTTGCCTCGCCCACATTGGACTAGTTTCCTTGCCAGAAGGTCATGGGGGACCTTGTCAAAGAAGGCCTTCCTGAAATCCAGGTATGCTACATCCACGGCATTCCCCGCATCTACCCAGCTTGTAACTCTATCGAAAAAAGAGATCAGATAGTCTGGCATGACTTGTTTTTGATAAATCCATGTTGACTATTAGCGATGACCGCATTTGTTTCTAAGTGTTTGCAGACCTCTTCCTTAACAATCTTTTCCAGAATCTTGCCCGGTATCGACGTGAAGCTGACCAGACGGTAGTTGTTTGGGTCATCCTTTTTTCCCTTCTTGAAGATTGGGACCACTTGCTGAGGTTGAAGACTCTCTTTTTGTGAGAAGACCGAGGCAAAGAAGGCATTAAGTAGTTCTGCCTTTTCCCTATCCCCTGTCAGCATTGCCCCATCTTCTCCGCGAAGAGCTCCTATCGCCTCCTTGTTTTTCCTTTTTCTACTGACATAAGAATAGAAGCCCTTTTTATTGTTTTTAATGTCCCTGGCAAGTCTGAGCTCGTTTTTTGCTTTAGCCTTGCGGACCTTTTCCCTACAGGTGTTGGCTATTTGTTTGAATTCTTCTTTGGTGATTTCTCCCTTTTTCCACTTCTTGTGCATGTCTCTTTTGTGTCTTAGCACAGTTAGAAGTTCTTTGGACATCCATTCTGGCTTCTTTGCACTTGTCCTATTTTTTTTCTCTTTGTTGGCACGGTTTGCAATTGCGCCTTGAGTATTTCACTCTTGAGAAATTCCCATCCATCCGTAACTCCCTTGTCTTTTAGTATCTGTGTCCACGGAATGCTGCTCAGCGTTTCCTTCATTTTTTGGAAATCAGCTCTCCTAAAGTCCAAAATGTAGGTTTGACTTGTCTTAGTTTCGGCCTTCCTTTGTACCTCAAATTGCAGGAGCACATGGTCACTTGCCCCTAAGGATCCTACCACTTCGACCGCATCGATCAGGTCCTCCGCATTTGTTAGAATGAGATCAAGAGTAGCCAATCCCCTTGTTGCCTCTTCTACCTTCTGGACCATGAAATTGTCTGCAAGGCAAGCGAGGAATTTGTTGGACCTTGTACTCTTGGCCGAGTTTGTTTTCCAGCAAATATCGGGATAGTTGAAATCGCCCATGACTACTACATCTCTTCTCTGTGCCTATTTGGTCAACTGTTGGCAGAAGACTTCATCAAGTTCTTCCTCCTGGCTTGGAGGTCTGTAGTAGATGCCTACAACGACATCTTTTTGAGTCCCAGTTCCCTTGATTCTTATCCAGATGATTTCAAGCTGGTTTCCCAGATTGCTGTCTTGCATCTCTTCTGCAGCATAAGAGTTTTTGACATATAAGGCTACTCCGCCTCCTCTCCCCTTTGTTCGGTTTCTGTGAAAGAGGTTATACCCCTCGATATCTACATTCCAGCGATAGGAGTCATCCCACCAGGTTTCAGTGATGGCTATGATATCATATTTGTGGTGTTGTGCTAAAAGTTGGAGTTCGTCTTGTTTATTTCCCATGCTCTGTGCATTAGTGTAAAGACATGTGAGCCCCTGAGATCTTCCCTTGAGCTGTTTAATTGGGATTATTGTGCTTTTGGTACTTGGTCCTTGTGTTTGTGCAGCCCTCCGTTTAGCCTTCTGGCGGTTCCCTGACATTGTGGGTAAAGTAGTGTTCGCAAGGCTGTTGTCCCCTCCCCCGGTGGACCTAGTTTAAAGTGCGTCTAATGAGGTTTGCGAGTCTGTGAGCAAAAAGGTGTTTTCCTACTTGTGTGAGATGCACCCCATCCCTTGCCAGTAGGCCATCCTCCTGGAAAAGCAGGGCATGGTCAAGGAAGCCAAAGCGTTCCTCCTGACACCATTTTCTAAGCCAGTCATTGACCTGTACTATTTTTCTGGCTCTTGTGGGTCTGTGTCTTACAACAGGGAGGAGGGATGAAAAGACCACCTGTACATTACATTCTTTTAGCAAGGTCCTTGTTTGTTTGTTTGTTCCCGCAAGGCCCCTTCCTCACGTGACCGGTCTGGGCCAAACAAGGCATACAAGCCCCTCATGGCCCAACTTAGAAGAATGGGTGGGTTTGGGTGTTTTTGAGACACCCCATTTGAGACTAAGCAGGCATCCCTACCTGGAGGTGTGCTTGTTTGTTTGTTTGTTCCCGCAAGCATCCTTCCTCACGTGACGGGTCTGGGCCAAACCTGGCACGCAGGCCACTCATGGCCCAACTTAGAGGAATAGGAGTGTTTGGGTGTTTTTGAAGCACCACATTTGAGACTTAGCCCCAACTCTAAGCAGGCATTCCTCTCTGGACAGGTGCTTGTTTGTTTGTGTCAGGATTATTTAGTTATGCATGTGTGTTTTTCAATATGTTTCTATGTAATTCAAGATGGATTAAGATGTATTTCAAGATGGATTCTATTCTGCTCTTTTGTGTATTAAGAAAACCTAGTGCTGAGGCTGTGAAACTGTAACCTTGACAGAAACGAAATAACGTGTTCTCTGGCTGGGAAGAAGAGGGAGGATCTGGTCTCAGTCAGAAGTTAGATAAGCAGATGTTCAGAGGCTGTTGTTTGTGCCTTGTAGTAACTATCTGTTTCTTGCTGGGAATAGACGTGTATAGATGTACTTAGTAAAACGTAGTTTTCTGTTGTAACTGAAAGTCTGCAGAGTCCCTTTTGAACACAGTGTCTGCTGATCTAGCAATCCTTCCGCTGGCAAAGCTTCAATACTCTGACAGTTTGTTCCCGCAAGGCTCCTTCCTCACATGACGGGTCTGTGCCAAACGTGGCACGCAGACACCTCATGGCCCAACTTAGAAGAATGGGTGGGTTTCAGTGTTTTTGAGACACCCCGTTTGAGACTCAGCCCCAGTTCTCAACAGGCATCCCTCTCTGGGAGGAGTGCTTGTTTGTTCGTTTGTTCCCGCAAGGGTCCTTCCTCGCGTGACAGATCTGGGCCAAACCTGGCAAACAGGACCCTCATGTCCCAACTTAGAGGAATAGGAGGGTTTGGGTGTTTTTAAAACACCACATTTGAGATTCAGCCCCAGTTCTAAACAGGCATCCCTCTCCGGAGGGGGGTGTTTGTTTGTTTGTTCCCGCAAAGCTCCTTCCTCACGTGACGGATCTGGGCCTGGCACGCAGGCCCCTCATGACCCAACATAGAAGAATGGGTGGGTTTGGGTGTTTTTGAAGCACCACATTTGAGACTCAGCCCCAGTTCTAAGCAGGCATCCCTACCTGGAGGTGTGTTTGTTCCCACAAGGCTCCTTGTGGGAACACGTTCCCACGTGACAGGTCTAGGCCAAACATGGCACGCAGGCCCCTCATGGCCCAACTTAGAAGAATGGGTGGGTTTGGGTGTTTTTGAAGCATCCCATTTGAGACTCAGCCCCACCTCTAAGCAGGCACCCCTCCCTGGGGTGTGTGCTTGTTTGTTTGTTCCTGCAAGGCTGCTTTCTCACGTGATGGATCTGGCCCAAACCTAGCACGCAGGCCCTTCGTGAGCCAACTTAGAAGACTAGGCGGGTTTGGGTGTTTTTAAAACACCACATTTGAGTCTCAGCCCCAAAAACTAAAGTGTGTGTATGCAGTGCTCAGGTACCACCAGCAGGGGGCGACCTGGAGACAGAAAGGCGCCCCCTTTGGTCTCACGCTGCAGTGCATCCAATTTGTTTATTTATTATTTATTTATTCATTCATTCACAGTATGTCTATTCTGCCCTTCTTACCCCGCAGGGGACTCAGGGTGGATTACAATGCACATATACATATCAAACATTCAATGCCATAGACACACAACATATATAGACAGACACACAGAGGCTATTTAACATTCCAGCTTTTTTTGTTAAGGGTATTCTGCCCACCAGGGGAGCTGTTGCTTTCCCTTCCATTAGTGACAATGATGGAGTACTTCCTCATTCTTTTTGCGTGGTTGCTGGAGATTTTTATGGCATCGTAAATTCGTTAAATTACCCTCACCTGCATAAGTGGTACCTAAATTTCCTACTTGACAGATGCAACTGGTCGACAGCAAGCTACACAAATTGGTTGGAAGCTCACTCCGACCTGGGCTGGCTTCGAACTCATGACCTTTCGGTCAGTAGGGATCTTAATGCAGCTGACTCCCAGCCAGCTGCGCCACAGTCCCAGTGCATTATTGAAAAAAGTAATAATAAAATGGTGGGGGGAGCTCACAAAGAATAATACATGTGTAAGGCAGTCCCCTAGTGGCACAGTGGGCTAAACTGCTGAGCTGCTGAACTTGCTGACCAAAAGGTCGGTGGTTCATAGAATTCTAGAATCTTAGAGTTGGAAGAGACCTCCTGGGCCATCATCCAGTCCAACCCCCTTCTGCCAAGAAGCAGGAATATTGCATTCAAAGCACCCCCGACAGATGGCCATCCAGCCTCTGTTTCAAAGCTTCCAAAGAAGGAGCCTCCACCACACTCCCTCCGGGGCAGAGAGTTCCACTGTTGAACAGCTCTCACAGTCAGGAAGTTATAGAATCCTAGAACTCTAGAGTTGGAAGAGACCTCCTGGGCCATCCTCCAGTCCAACCCCATTCTGCCAAGAAGCAGGAATATTGCATTCAAAGCACCCCCGACAGATTGGATCCAACGTGCCCAGCAAGTCCAAGGTAGATTCGGCCATTTGGTGCCTCAAGAAGCTTGGACTGGAGTGACCGGAAGACTTGCGCCAACCAAAGCTGGAGGATGCGCTTTGAGATGATGGTTGACGCTTTTGTACGTTTTGGTCATGTAAACCCACGTAGTGAAGAAGGGAGGGAGGTTGGAGCGAAGGGAGGAGGGGTCTGGCCTGCTTTCTAATAGAAGTCCCTTTCTTGGAAGCTTTTAAATAGAGGCTGGGTGGCCATCTGTTCAGGGTGTTTTGATGGTGCTTTTCCTGCCTGGAAGGGGGTTGGACTGGATGGCCCAAGGGGTCTCTTCCAACTCTATTATTTTGTGGTTCTAGCCTTTTTAAAATTGTGTCAATCAAAAATGTCCTATATAGAGTAACTAACTTAGGCGATCCCTCGTCGTCCAAGGATGATGGTCCTCCAAGTGTAGTGTCTTGGTGGTGGGTCCGAAGGTGACTGTGGAGCTCTCTTCTCGATCCTCATGTTCTCCTGCAGTGAGAAGGCAGTCCTGGTCAAGGTTGGCTTGACATGTGTCCTTACTTTACTTTTACTCAGGCAATTCCTCGTAGCTCGAGGGTGATGGTCTTCCAGATGTGGTGTCTTGGCGGTGGGTCTGTAGGTAGCTCTGGAGCCCTATTCTTGATCCACATGTACTCCTGCAGTGAAGACATTGGTTTCCAGGTGGAAGGCAGTCCCTTGAGGTGCCTTCTCCTTTTGCCCTCCATTTGTGTCCCTTCAAATTCTGCAGCACTGCTAGTCACAGCTGACCTCCAGCTGGAGCGCTCACCGAGGCTTCTCAGTTCTCAGTGCCAGGTTTTTAAGGTTGGCTTTGAGCCCATCTTTTCATCCCTTTTCCTGTCCTCCAACATTCCGTTTTCCCTTCTTGAGTTCGGAGTAGAGCAACTGCTTTGGGAGACGGTGGTCGGGCATCCGGACAACATGACCAGTCCAGCGGAGTTGATGGCGGAGGACCATCGCTTCAGTGCTGGTGGTCTTTGCTTCTTCCAGCACACTGTTGTGTCCCCGCCTGTCTTCCCAAGAGATTTACAGGATTTTTCAGAGGCAACACTGATGGAATCGTTCCTGGAGTTGAGTGTGACATCTGTAGACAGTCCACGTTCTGCAGGCATTTAGCAGGGTTGGGAGGACTATAGCTTTATAAACAAGCAGCTTTTTAATGTTGTGTAAATCAAAAATGTGCTAAATTGTGTCAACAGGATTAAGAAGTATTGTCGAAGGCTTTCATGACTGGAATCGCAGGGTTGTTGTAGGTTTTTTCATGCTATATAGCCATGTTTTAGAAGCATTCTCTCCTGACGTTTCGCCTGCACCTATGGCAAGCATCCTCAGAAGTTGTGAGGACCTCACAACCTCTGAGGATGCTTGCCATAGATGCAGGCAAAACGTCAGGAGAGAATGCCTCTAGAACATGGCTAAATAGCCCGAAAAAACCTACAACAACTCAGTGATGGGTCTGCCAAAGGGATCTGGCCGGCCATTCATCCCGCTGCCGTCTTTTGGGGCCGATGGAAAGGGGGTCCCCTGGGTCTCCCTCTCTCTGCCTGGAGCAAGGAGAAGGCCTTCCGAGGGGGAACCTGGCCCCCAGCCATGGGGGGCATTCAGAGTCCAAACAAACACTTTGCCCAGAGACCCACTGGCGACCCGTGGAGGGACTGTAGTTGAGAGGGGCATGGGCTCACTCCTGGAAAGAAGAATTACTAATAAAGCTTCAGTTGAGACACCTTTTCCCCACAATGATAACTCTTCCAAATGGTAGATTTCTCTCATTTCCTATTGTCTCCTGTCGGACAGATGGCAAGCTATTTAACCCCAGCAGACTGAAAGCCAAAACCAAGGTTACAACATCTGTTATAGAACTCCAGTATGCTGATGACAATGTCATCTGTGCGCATTCAGAAGAAGACCTAAAAGTCACTCTAAGCACCTTCGCAGAAGCATACGAGCAGCTCAGCTTGTCATTAAACATCAAGAAAACCAAAATGCTATTCCAGCAGTCACCAGATAATTGTTTTATTGTCTATGTTTGATTTTAATTGCTTGTATTGTTGTTATTACTTGTATTGTTGTATTTGGGCTCGGCCTCATGTAAGCCACACCGCGTCCCATGGCGAGATGGTAGCAGGGTATAAATAAAGTATTATTATTATTATTATTATTATCCCTCTCCAATGCCAGAGATACAGCTGAATGGTGTAACATTAGAAAATGTGGACCATTTCCGCTCCCTTGGCAGCCTCCTCTCCACCAAAGTCAACATTGACACTGAAATTCAACACCGCCTGAGCTCTGCGAGTGCAGCATTTTCCTGAATGAAGCAGAGAGTGTTTAATGACCGGGACCTCCATAGGGAGACCTCTTACAGTGAGGGCATCATTTTAGAGTCTTCATCTGAATGTGCACAGACAATGTTGTCATCAGCATACTGGAGTTCTATAACAGATGTGGTTGTAACCTTGGTTTTGGCTTTCAGTCTGCTGGGGTTAAATAGCTTGCCACTCAATAGCTTTGAGTTGCCTAAGGGCTGAGAAAAGCGGTATATACATGAAGTAAATAAATAATAAATAAATAACCTTGGTTTTGGCTTTCAGTCTGGCTTGGCAGTGGAACTTCTCCAGAGGATCTGGGGCTGTTTAGGTGTGTCTTCCACACCATGCCATGCCACGCATGGCCCAACTTCAGTTCTCCCTCCAGATGTTTTGGACTTCACCTTCACCACGTGAACATGAGGAAGAACTTCCTGACTGTGAGAGAGAGCTGTTCAGCAGTGGAACTCTCTGCCCCGGAGTGTGGTGGAGGCTCCTTCTATGGAGGCTTTGAAACAGAGACTGAATGACCATCTGTTGGGGGTAATTTGAATGTGATTGTCCTGCTTCTTGGCCGAATGGGGTTGGACTGGATGGCCCACCAGGTCTCTTCCAACTCTTGGATTCTAGGATTCAACTCCCACAATTCCTCACAGCCAGTAGGTGGTTGGGAATGATGGGAGTTGAAGTCCAAAAGACCTGGAGGGCCAGAGTTGGCCCATGCCTGGTATATCCCATTGTTTGATTGCCTTTTGAATAAGTTTCAATGCCATGTTGTTTCTAAACATGTGGTTAGGTGCTCATTATGGAGGATGACTAAACTACAGGGAAGAAGGAAAGAATAGAATAGCCGTGTTGTCATTGTCCCAAACCCTCAGGAGGACTGGAGTTGTCCCATTCCTGGTGTAAAGATACATCTGTGGTTGACCACAAGGAGAACATGAGGCCATTGTGTGTGACTCGTGCTCTTTGCTGCACACAGGACAAAAAAAAAAAGACAACAGCCCATGTGAGAAGGATCTCGGAGTCTTTGAGGAGAACACGTTGAAGGTGAGCCAAGAGTGGGATGGGATTCTGGGGTGCATCCAAAGGAGTGGAGTGTCCGGGTGCCTCTCTCTTCTGCTTTGGCCAGACCTCTTCACCTGGAATCACACTGGGTCCAATTCTGGGCCCCACGGTTCCAAAGAGAGATGGACTCTAAGCTGGAAGGTGGACAGAGGAAGAGGGAGACTCAATGGAGGAAAGGTCTGGAGACCATGAAGCATCCCTCTGAGGAGCATCTTCACAAGCTGGGTCTGTTTAGCCTCAGAAGAGCAGGACGTGTGAAAAAGATCTTGGAGTCTTCGTGGACAACAAGTTAAACGTGAGCAGGAATGTGATGCTGCAGCTAAAAAAGCCAATGGGATGTTGTCCTGCATCAAGAGGAGCCTAGTGTCCAGGTCCAGGGAAGTCCTGCTCCCCATGCTCTATTCCACCATGGTCAGACCACACCTGGAATCACACTGTATCCAATTCTGGGCACCACAATTGAAGGGAGAGGTTGACTCTAAGCTGGAATACTGTGTCCAGAGGAAGAGGGAGACTCTGGAGAACAAGCCCTATGAGGAGCGGCTTAAAAAGCTGGGCATGTTTAGCCTGAAGACAGAAGGCTGAGAGGAGACATGATGAGGGCCAATGGATGCACAATCTTTCACCTTGGAGAGTCCTGAATCTAGAATCATAGAATCATAAGTTGGAAAAGACCTCATGGGCCATCCAGCCATTCCCTGCCCAAGAAGCAGGAATATTGCATTCAAATCACCCCTGACAGATGGCCATCCAGACTCTGTTTAAAAGCTTCCAAAGAAGGAGCCTCCACCACACTCCTTCTGGGGCAGAGAGTTCCACTGCTGAACGGCTCTCACAGTCAGGAAGTTCTTCCTCAGGTTCTGATGGAATCTCCTCTCTTGTAGTTTGAAGCCATGGCTCCATTGCGTTCTAGTCTCCAGGGAAGCAGAAAAGCTTGCTCCCTCCTCCTCCCTGTGGCTTCCTCTCACATATTTATACATGGCTATCATATCTCCTCTCAGCCTTCTCTTCTTCAGGCTAAACATCCCCAGCTCCTTAAGCCGCTCCTCATAGGGCTTGTTCTCCAGACCCTTGATCTCCTCCCTATGACCTCCTCTCACATATTTATACATGGCTCTCATCATGTCTCCTCTCAGCCTTCTCTTCTTCAGGCTAAACATGCCCAGCTCCTTAAGCCACTCCTCATAGGGCTTGTTCTCCAGACCCTTGATCATTTTAGTCGCCCTCCTCTGGACACATTCCAGCTTGTCAATATCTCTCTTGAACATAGGCTTCAAAGGTGTGGTCTAACCAAAGCGGAATAGAGCATGGGGAGCATGACTTCCCTAGATCTAGACACTATGCTCCTCTTGATGCAGGCCAAAATCCCATGGGCTTTTTTTGCCGCCACATCACATTCCTGGCTCATGTTCCCCTTCCTCCCCACGAGGACTCCAAGATCTTTTCACACGTCCTGCTCTCGAGCCAGGCCTCATCGTCCCCCATTCTGTCTCTTTGCATTTTGTTTTTCCTGCCAAAGTGGAGTCTCTTGCATTTGTCCCTGTTGAACTTCATTTTGTTAGTTTTGGCCCATCATCTCTCTAATCTGTCAAGATCCCTTTGAATCCTGCTCCTGTCCTCTGGAGTATTGGCTTGGAAGAGACCACCGCATAGGTCATCCCGTCCAACCTCCTGCCATGCAGGAAAGGCACAACCAAAGCAACCCGACAGGTGGCCATCTAGCCCCCGCTCAAAAGCTTCCACGGAAGGAGCCTCCACCACACTCTGGGGCAGAGAGAGAGAGAGAGAGAGAGAGTTCCATAGCTCTCTCTCACAGTCAGGAAGTTCTTCCTCAAGTTCAGGTGGAGTGTCCTTCCTTTCCTGTCGTTTGAAGCCTGCTCCACTAAGTCCTGGTCTCCAGGGCAGCCTTCTGCTCTTCAGGCTAAACATGCCCAGGTTTTTAAGCCGCTCCTCATAGGGTTTGTTCTAGGATTCTATGATTCCTCTCTATTATGACGGGGATGACATTTCTTGACCTCTCCCTCTTGATCCTCCTCTCTTGCGATGGGTCTCCTCCACAGGGGTCTAATTGCAGGGGGGGGGCTGGCGAGGAGGGGTCTCCCTGACCCCTTGACCCCAGCCCTGGCTCTCAGGCAGCTAATCGGCCTTCTCTTTCCCAGCTTGCCTTGCCACACTCCTACACTCTCTCCCCCTGCTTGCAATTTTTGGAATCAGCTGATGTGGTCTACCCAGTGCCCTTGGTATACCCCCAAGCAGGACCCCCAGAGGCTCCCCAGCCCATCCTTCCTTCCTGCCAGGCAGGAGGAAGTCACCACTGAAACCCTCCCAAAGGATGGGCATCCAGCCTCTGAGTCAAAGCCTCCAGAGAAGGAAGGACACTCCCTTGGACTCCCAGGTGGCAGCTTATTCCACGGATGAGACTTCCCATCAGGAAGCCTTTCCTTCATATTTTTTTTCCCACTGGGTTGTTGTAGGGTTTTTTTTTCGGGCTATATGGCCATCTTCTAGAGGCATTCTCTCCTTATGTTTGGCCTGCATCTATGGCAAGCATCCTCAGAGGTAGTGGTTTGTTATTCATGTCAGGAGTGATTTGAGAAACTGCAAGTTGCTTCTGGTGAGAATTGGCTTCTGCAAGGACATTGCCCAGAGGACTTCGCCTAGATGTTTTGATGTTTATTACCATCCTTCTGGGAAGGCGGCTTCTCTCATGTCCCCTGTGCATGGGGAGCTGGAACTGACAGAGGGAGCTCATCCATTCTCTCGCTCATTTCCCTTTTGCATGGGGAGCTGGAGCTAGCAGAGGGAGCTCATCCATGCTCTCCCCAGATTTGAACCTCCAACCTGTTGGTCTTCAGTCCTGCCGGCACAAGGGTTTCACAGGGGCGGGGGGTGGGGGTGTCCCCTAAATATGATGAATTGGAGTATTTTTCCCTGCTGTTTGAACCCATGGCTCCACTGAGTCCCACTCCCTAGAGCAGGCCAGGGCCAACTCGGAAGAATGCTGCACTCGCAGAGCTCAGGTAGTGGTGTATTTGGGGCCCAGGTGCTTTGGAGTGCAACTCCCACCATTCCTAACAGTCAGTAGGCTGTGAGGAATGGTGGGAGTTGCAGTCCAAAATCCTTGGAGGGAGGGAGGGCCCAAGTTGGCCCTGGCCTGATCTAGAGCAAGCAGGACCAGCCTTTCCCGCTTCCCTGGATGGGAGCCCTTCCTGCGATTCAGAGGGGTCGCTTGACCTTCTCCGCTCCTCCAGGCTGACCCTCCTCGGGCGGCCCATGGCTCCTCCTCCCAGGCCCCCTTGGGGTGTCCCTGCTGGGCCCCAAATACAACACCACCTGAGCTCTGCGAGTGCAGCATTCTTCCGAATGAAGCAGAGAGTGTTTGAGGACCGGGACATCCGTAGGGAGACCAAGGGGCTTGGTGATAAAGCTATTCCATCTGAACATGAGGAAAAACTTCCTGACTGTGAGAGCTGTTCAGCAGTGGAACTCTCTGCCCTAGAGTGTGGTGGAGGCTCCTTCTTTGGAAGCTTTTAAACAGAGGCTGGATGGCCATCTGTCAGGGGTGCTTTGAAGGCGATTTTCCTGCTTCTTGGCAGAATGGGGTTGGACTGGATGGCTCATGAGGCCTCTTCCAACTCTAGGATTCTATTGTCCTCCCAACCTTGCTAGACGCCTACGAGACGTGGACTGTCTACAGATGTCAAAACCGTTTGAGGTCTGCAAGTGCAGTATTCTTCCAAATGAAGCAAAGAATGTTTGAGGACAGGGACATCCATAGGGAGACCAAGGGGCTTGTTTATAAAGCTATTGTCCTCCCAACCCTGCTATATGCCTGCGAAACGTGGACTGTCTACAGACGTTAACACCACCTGAGATCTGTGAGTTCAGCATTTTTCCAAATGAAGCAGAGAGTGTTTGAGGACCGGGACATCCGTAGGGAGACCAAGGGGCTTGTTTATAAAGCTATTGTCCTCCCAACCCTGCTCTATGCCTGCGAAATGTGGACTGTCTACAGACATCACATGCAACTCCTGGAACAATTCCATCAGCGCTGCCTCCGGAAAATCCTGCAAATCTCTTGGGAAGACAGGCAGACAAACGTCAGCATGCTGGAAGAAGCAAAGACCACCAGCATTGAAGCGATGGTCCTCCGCCATCAACTCCGCTGGACCGGCCACGTTGTCCGGATGCCCGACCACCGTCTCCCAAAGCAGTTGCTCTATTCCGAACTCAAGAATGGAAAACGGAATGTTGGAGGACAGGAAAAGAGATTTAAAGATGGGCTCAAAGCCAACTCTGGCATAGACACTGAGAACTGGGAAGCCCTGGCCCTTGAGCGCTCCAGCTGGAGGTCAGCTGTGACCAGCAGTGCTGCAGAATTTGAAGAGGCACGAATGGAGGGCGAAAGAGAGAACCGTGCCAAGAGGAAGGCGCGTCAAGCCAATCCCAACTGTCTGGTTGGGGTTGGCTTGATGCACCTTCCTCTTGGCACGCTTCTCCCTTTCGCCCTCCACTTGTGCCTCTTCAAATTCTGCAGCACTGCTGGTCACAGCTAACCTCCAGTTAAAGCCTCCTGGAAACCGATGCCCTCACTGCGGAGGGGAGAACATAGGGGTCAAGAATTGGGCTCCAGAGTCACCTATGGACCCACCGCCAGGCCACCGACCTTGGAGGACAATCTCATTTGGACAACCTAAGAAGGAAGTCAAAGGATTTGGCCAGGCCTGAGGGCATCCCAGTCCAGCCCAGTCCACAGGCGCCATGGAGGAATGGTGGGAGCTGCAGTCCAAAACACCTGGAGGGGGGGCGGAAGGTGGCGCCGAGCTGCTCCCTGGGGCTAGGGCACCCCCTTACCTGGCCAGGCACCCCCTTACCCCCCCCCCCCTGTGTTAGGTAAAGGGAGAGAGCCAGGACCCGCGGGGACTCCAAAGGGGGGGGGGAGCCTTAGGGAACGGGGAGACACACCCCCCCCCGCCAGGCATGGGGTGGGGTGGGGTGAGGGCTTCCATTTCGGGATGGGGGGGACTGCTGGGGTTGGTGGGGGGGGGCCCCTTTGAGGGGAGGGGAGGGGTGGGAGGCTGCAATCTCCCACCCTGGGGGGACGGGGAAGCAGAGAAAGGAAGTGGCGGGGACCCCAAAGGAACGGGGAGACCCCCCCCCAGCTGGGTTCGGGGTGGGGGGAGGGCTTCTCTTTCGGGGGAGAGGGAGGGGCTGGGCTTGGTGGGGGGCTTCCCCTTTGAGGGGAGGGGCGGGAGGGGTGACCCTTGTCTCCCACCCTGGGGGGACGGGGCGGGGGTCCTTTCCTCACTGGGAAACAGAGAAAGGAAGGATCGGGGACCCCAAGAGAACGGGGAGACCCCCGGTTGGTTTCGGGGTGGGGGGAGGGCTTCTCTTTCGGGGGGGGGGTGCTGGGGTTAGTGGGGGGGCTTCCCCTTTGAGAGGAGGGGCTGGGACGGGGGGCTTGTCTCCCACTCTGGGGGGGACGGGGGAAGCAGAGAAAGGAAGGGGTGGGGACCCCAAAGGGGAGCCCTAAGGAACGGGGAGACCCCCCCCCCCGGCGGGTTGGGGGTGGCGGGGGAGCCTTCTCTTTCGGGGTGGAGTGGGGGGGGGCTGGGAAGGGTGACCCTTGTTTCCCACCCCACCCGGTGAGACGTGGGGAGGGGTCCTTTCCTCCCCGAGAAGCAGAAAAAGGAAGGCAGGGGCGGGGGTCTCTCTCCTGCCCCCTTCCCTCTCTCCTCCTCCCTTTGCGGGGCTTTGTTGGGGCCTCTCTCTCTCCTCCTCCCTCCCTGTGTGTGTGTGTGTGTGTGTGTGTGGGGGGGGGTCTTCTCCGGGGCGCGGCGCCAAAGGAGGCGAGGCCGCGCGGGTCGGGTTTCCTTCCTCCGGCGCCTCGGCTCCTTCTCTCTTCTCTGCCTCGTTCTCTCCTCTCGCCGCGCTCTCTTCGGGATGGACGTAGGTGCCCCCCTCCCTCTCTCTTTCCCCCCTCCCCAATCCCCCCCCCCCACTCAGCCCTCCCCCATTGCCACCTCAGGGTGTTGAGACAAGACCCCCCCTCTTTTGCCCTCCCCTCCCTTGGCCCCTTCCCGGGAGGAGGAGGAGGAGGAGGGGTCTCCGAGGGAGAGGGAGGGGGTCCCGAAGGAAGCCCCTCCCCCAGCTACCCCCCCCACTCCCCTCCCCTCCCCACCTCGGCGCAAATTGGAAGCATCTGTGTCCCTTCCCTTCCCGTCGAGGGAGAGAGGGGAGGAGGGGGACCCCCACCCACTCCCACTGAAGACCTCTTTTGGTGGGGAGGGGGCTCCTAGCACAAACCCCCCAAAAAATACGCACTCTTCCCCCCTCCACGGCAAAGTCGGAGCCCCTCGTTCCTTTCCAAGTAGGAGCTCTGGAATTGGGGGGGGGGGGGAGGGGGGGGAGTGAGGGGGGGGGGGTCGTGGCCCCGGGCAAGCAGGAGGGAGGGCGCCCCCAACTCACACCCCAACTCATACCCCAACCCCCCCTCTCGCAGGTCTTTGTGAGCGCCCCTCCCTCCCTTTTCTCGTCCCCTCCCTCCCCCCTCCCAGCTGCGGAAAAGAGGGGCGGGGGTCGCGGGGAGGGGATGGGGAGGGGGGGAAAGGAAAGGGGGGGGGGAGCAAGGAGCGGCGGGGACGGAGCCAAGGCGCCTGAGACAAAGGCAGAGAAGGAGGAGGAAAAAGGAGGGAGGGAGGGAAAAGGGGGGAGGGAGGGAAAAGGGGGGAGGGGAGCGGAGGAGACAAAAGCGGGACGGGGCCAGATATCCCCCCCCCCCTCCAGTCTTCTTCTTCCTCGAAAGGTCCTCTCTCCTTCCTCTGCTTCCCTTTCCCCTTCCTTCCTTCCTTCCTTCCTTCGGGTTCCTTCACCCTCGGGGCTTCCAAGGCATTCGGAATTGGGGGGGGGGGGAGGGGACCCCCACCCGGGACCCCCACCCAATTCCCCCCCCTCCCACCCCCACCCCATACAACCACACACTGCTTTGATGAAGTCAGCAGATGGAACACCCCCCCCCCCGCGAGTGAAAGAAGGAGGGGGTCTTTAGGGGGGAGCTGAAAGGGGAGGGGGCTTCTCTTTTTGGGGGAAAGAGGTGGGTTGGGGTCTCTCTTGGACTCCCAGGAAAGCGGCAGCGTCCACCCATGAGGACCCCTTCCTTCTTTCCTTCCTTCCTTCACCCTCGGGGCTTCCAAGGCATTCGGAATTGATATTTCAAGACATGTATTCCCCACCCTCCACCCCCCACCCCATACAAACACACACTGCTTTGATGAAGTCAGCAGATTGAACACCCCCCCCCCCGCGAGTGAAAGGGGGAGCTGAAAGAGGAGGGGGCTTCTCTTTTTTGGGGAAAGAGGTGGGTTGGGGTCTCCCTTGGACTCCCAGGAAAGCGGCAGAGTCCACCCATGCTGTCCCTTGGGGGGGGAATGGGGAACTCTCCCCCTTGATTTCATCCCCCACAGAGAAGGAGGGGGGAGGGGCGGGGCTTCCCTCCCCCTGGGGGGACTTTGGGGTGCTCCCCCTCCTGATCTGCTCCAGGCGGGACCCCCCCCCAGCTCACCTCTCCCCCACAAAGAGGGTGGTTACGGGGCTAGAAGGGTGGGCCGGGCCTGCACCCCCCCCCCCCCCCCCCCGCCGCCTGCTCCCTAACTGGCCTTCTTCTCTCCCTCGCATTCCTTGCAGGATTTCCAGGGGCTCAGCGGAGGACGTCAGCGGAGTCCGCTGCCATAACAGCCGCGACCAGGGCAGGAGCATCGCCAGGGCAGGCACCACCCCCCCCCAGGGGGGCAGGGGCAGGGCAGTCCCATGGGGCGGGGGCAGACCCCCAGGGCCCGGCCCCTGCTGCGGCCCCCCTGCTTGCCCCTCCTGCCCCTGCTCCTCCTCCTCCTCCTCCTGCACCCCCCAGGAGCCCCCGCACAGGGCCCGGCCGCCCTCGGAACGCTAGACCTGCAGATCGATGAGGAGCAGCCGGCGGGGACGGTCATCGGGGACATCAGCGCGGGGTTGCCCCCTGGGACGGCCAGCTACATGTACTTCATCTCCGCCCAGGAGGGCAGCGGCGTGGCCACCGACCTGGACATCGACGAGAACACGGGCATCATCAAGACGGCCCGGGTGCTGGACCGCGAGAGCCGCCCCCACTACAGCTTCATTGCCGTCACCCCCGAGGGGGCCACCGTAGAGGTGCGGGTGCAAGTGCTGGACATCAACGACCACGCCCCCGCCTTCCCCCGTCCCCGGGCCACCATGCGAGTCCCTGAGAACACCCCACCGGGTAGCCACTTCCCCTTGGAGCCGGCCTTTGACGCGGACGGCGGGGCGCTGGGCACCCAGGGCTATCTGCTCAAAGGCGAAGGAGCCGGCAAGGCCTTCCGGATGGAGACCCGGCGCGGCCCAGAGGGTGCTCTACAGCCAGAGCTGGTGGTGGCGGGGGCCTTGGACCGGGAGACCCGGGCACGCTACTCACTCCACCTGGAAGCCTTCGATGGTGGGTCCCCCCCTCGCAGCTCCCAGATGGCTCTGGAGGTGCAGGTGGAGGACGTCAACGATAACGCCCCAGCTTTCAACCAAAGCCGCTACCAGGCCCTGATCCCGGAAAACCTGCAGCCTGGGAGCAGTGTCCTGCGGGTCTTTGCCTCCGACGCGGATGAGGGAGAGAATGGCGCCGTAGTGTTCGAGATCAACCGCAGGCAGAGCGACCCCGAGCGGTACTTCGCCATCGACGCCGCCACAGGGGTCATCCGGCTCAATCGGGGTCTGGACTATGAGCTGCGGAAGGTGCACGAGCTGGTGGTGCAAGCGCGGGACCGGGCCCTGCACCCGGAGGTCTCCACAGCCTTCGTCACCATCCAGGTGCGGGACTACAATGACAACCAGCCCACCATGACCATCATCTTCCTCAGCGAGGACGGCTCCCCACGTGTCTCGGAGGGCGCCCAGCCGGGGCAGTTCGTGGCCCGCATCTCCGTCTCAGATCCGGACTACGGGGAGTACGCCAACGTCAACGTCTCGCTGGAGGGTGGCGAGGGCAAGTTTGCGCTCACGACCAAGGACAGCATCATCTACCTGATCTGCGTGGACCAGATGCTGGACCGGGAGGAGCGGGACGCCTATGCGCTGCGAGTCACGGCCACCGATGCTGGGACGCCCCCGCTGCGGGCCGAGTCGGCCTTTGTGCTTCGAGTGACCGATGTCAATGACAACCCCCCTTTGTTCGACACCCAGGAGTATGAGCAGAGCGTCCCCGAGGTGGTCTACCCTGGGAGCTTTGTGCTGCAGGTGACAGCGCGCGACAAGGACCAGGGCCCCAACGGGGAGGTCCGCTACAGCCTCCTGCACACCCAGGAGACCCACTCGCACTGGTTCACCATAGACGCCGCCACCGGCATCATCACGACTGCCTCGGCCCTGGACTACGAGGTGGACCCCCATCCCCAGCTGACGGTGCTGGCCACGGACCGGGGGATGCCCCCGCTCTCCTCCACAGCCCTGGTCCGGGTGGCCCTGCAGGACGTCAATGACAACGAGCCCCTCTTCGAGAGCAGTTTCTACAACGTCTCCCTCAAGGAGGACACCCTCCCCGGCACCTGCTTCCTCCAGGTGAGTGAGTGAGCGTGCTCAGCCTCACCCACATTGGGTCCGAGAGGAACATCTCACCATGCTGGTCTGTGGGGGGAGCCCTGGGGCAGATGCCTCCGA
This sequence comes from Anolis sagrei ordinatus, assembly GCF_025583915.1. Classification (NCBI taxonomy): domain Eukaryota; kingdom Metazoa; phylum Chordata; class Lepidosauria; order Squamata; family Anolidae; genus Anolis; species Anolis sagrei. Next base: position 280,760,888 of record NW_026846588.1, on the reverse strand, counting down.
GGCAGGCGCAGAGCCAGGGTCTGAGGTACAAATCGGGTCCAGATGGCTGGGGGTGGAGGCGGGGGAGGTCGAGGGGCAGGGGGTGGCAGACGGCCAGAGCAGGGGATCAGAAAAGGCAGCCAATTCGGGGGTGTCAGTTGTCTGCCCAGGCGGTGCGATAAGCCAAGTGTCTCTCCGTAAGCCAATTTGCTGGGTTTGCCTGATGAGAACCACGAGCCCCATTCAGGCTCCCGGGCCGGCTGAGGCGCCCGAGCGGGCAGGAAGGGCCGCCTCTCCCCCTTGGGCCCTCTTCCCCGGCCTTTCTTTGGCTTACTGGGGTTTTGTTTCAGTGTCACAATGACTACTTTAAGGCCGGTCACAAAGGGTCCGGAGGGGCTGAAAGGTTTTCCTCCTGGTCTTTGACAGTCGTGATTTCTGGTGTCGGCTTTGTGCTTCGTTCTCTGGTTGCCTGGAGACTGGCCCGGTTGCCCCTCGCAAGATGCAGAAGGGGCTGCGGATGCGGGCTGGCATGCATCCCTCGGGCAGGAAGGGAGGGAGAGTGGAAGGGGGGGGGGCTGGCAGAGGCCTGGCGCCACAGATGCCGTTGCCAGGGCTGCCCTGCGCCAGAGCGAGCACGGGCACCAAGGGGGAATCTGGGTTTGCCGAACGGACTTGGCAAGCCGGGATCAGGAGGCCACAAAAAATGTGGTGCCAGGCCCCTTCCTTCCTTCCCCTCTTCTTTGGGGCTGACTCAGAGGAACTCATTCCGCAACAAAGGAGTTCTGCCTCTTGGAGGAGCCACGCCCGTCCTTTGTTGCTCTGAAGCCCAGGAACAGCCCGAAGACCTGCTCCAGGGGTTCCTCTACCTTGGCGTTGCTGGCTTCCTGTGGCAGGAATCGGGTCCCGGCCAAGAGTGCCCTCAACCCACTGCTTTCCTCCCCTTCTTTCTCCTCCTTCTCCTTCTCCTTCTCCTTCTCCTCTTCCTTGGGTTGCTCCAACAGCCTCACGCCTGGCCCCACAGCAGCCCAGAAGTGGGGGTGTGATTTGGCCCTCAGCTGTCAAGGGAGCCATTCCAATCCCTCTTTTTCTCTTGGAGGGAGGGGTCCCCACTACGCCATGTGTGCGGGATCCTATAGTGTGGAGAAGGCAAACACTCCTTCCATGTATTGTCGAAGGCTTTCATGGCTGGAATCACTAGGTTCTTGTGGGGTTTTTTGGGCTATAGGGCCATGTTCTAGAGCAGTGGTTCTCAACCTGGGGTCCCCAGATGTTTCTGGCCTACAACTCCCAGAAATCCTAACAGCTGGTAAACTAGCTGGGATTTATGGGCAGGTTTTTTCGGGCTATATGGCCATGTTCTAGAAGCATTTTCTCCTGACATTTCGCCTGCATCTATGGCAAGCATCCTCAGAGGTAGTGAGGTCTGTGGACAAGAAGTCTACAAGGGACCACCAAACGCAGCCGCATTGACACGAATCAAGGAACATGAAAGGCGCGGCAGACTCCTTCAACCAGAGAAGTCAGCCAGAGCAGAGCACCTGATGAACCAACCTGGACACAGCAGATTATTTGAGAACACAGAAATGCTGGACCACTCCCACAACCACCATGTCAGACTACACAGAGAAGCCATTGAAATCCACAAGAAGCATGTGGACAATTTCAACAGAAAGGAGGAGACCATGAAAATGAACAAAATCTGGCTACCAGTATTAAAAAACTCTAAAATTACAACAGCAAAACAGCAGAGAGGAAACAACCAGGCACATCTTAACACCTCTCAACAAAAGATTTTTCCCAGGCTCAGGCAGGCCTTCAAATGCTAATGAAGGTGTCAGTTGAAACATTCACACCTAGCTCCAGCAGACAAGAGTCCTTTGTCCCACCCTGGTCATTCCACAGATATATAAACCCATTGTCCTAATTCCAGCAGACCTCACTACCTCTGAGGATGCTTGCCATAGATGCAGGCGAAACGTCAGGAGAAATGCCTCTAGAACATGGCCCTATAGCCTGAAAATACCCACAAGAACCTACTCCTTCCATGGCTTGAATGAGGGACCAGGCCTGGCTCGACATGTGGAGAAGACCTTGGAGTCCTCCTCGTGGGGAGGAAGGAGAAAAGGAGCCAGGAATGTCATGCAGCAGCTTAAAAAGCCAATGGGATGTTGGCCTACATCAAGGGAAGAAGAGTGCCTAGATCAGTGGTTCTCGACCTGGGGGTCGGGACCCCTGGAGGGGTCGCGAGGGGGTGTCAGAGGGGTCGCCAAAGGCCATCACAGACAGTGTTTTCTGTTGGTCATTCTCTGTTTCTGACCTAATTCTATCGTTGGTGGGCTTCTGAATGCTCATTGGTTGTAGGTGAACTATAAATCCCAGCAACTACAGCTCCCAAATGTCAAGGTCTATTTTCCCCAAACTCCACCAGTGTTCACATTTGGGCATATTGAATATTCGTGCCAAGTTTGATCCAGATCCATCATTGTTTGAATCCACAGTACTCTCTGGGTGTAGGCAAACTACAACTCCCAAACTCAAGGTCAATGCCCACCAAACCCTTCTAGTATTTTCCGTTGGTCATGGGAGTTCTGTGTGCCAAGTTTGGTCCAATTCCATTGTTGATTGAGTTCAGAATGCTCTTTGACTGTAGGTGAACTATAAATCCCAGCAACTACAACTCTCAAATCTCAAGATTCTATTTCCCCCAAAGTCCACCAGTGTTCACATTTGGGCATATTGAATATGCGTGCCAAGTTTGATCCAGATCCATCATTGTTTGAATCCACAGTACTCTCTAGGTGTAGGCAAACTACAACTCCCAAACTCAAGGTCAATGCCCACCAAACCCTTCTAGTATTTTCCGTTGGTCATGGGAGTTCTGTGTGCCAAGTTTGGTCCAATTCCATTGTTGGTAGAGCTCAGAATGCTCTTTGAATGTAGGTGAACTATAAATCCCATTGGCCTAGATCCAGGGAAGTCCTGCTCCCCCTCTGATTTATTCTGCCTTGGTCAGACCAGTTTGCCTGGAATGACTCTGTGTCCCATTCTGGGCACCTCTATTGAAGGGAGAGGTGGACTCTAAGCTGGAATATTGTGTCCAGAGGAAGAGGGCAACTCAAAGGATCAAGGATCTGGAGAACAGGCCCTATGAGGAGCGGCTGAAAGAGCTGAACATGTTTAGTCTGCAGGAGAGGCAGTGGAGAGGAGAGATGAGGAGGGCCAGGGATCAAGAGGGAAGGAGAAGACCTAGGGAGTGGGGAGCAAACTTGTGTTTCTGCTGCCCTGGAGACTAGGACCCCATGGAGCCATGTATTGTCGAAGGCTGCTTGAGGATGCTTGCCATAGATGCAGGCGAAACGTCAGGAGTAAATGCCTCTAGAACCCGGAAAAACCTACAACAACCCAATGGAACCATGGCTTCAAACAACAGGAAAGAAAGGAGGTTCCACCTGAACACGTGGAAGAACTTCCTGACAAGGTTGTTGTAGGTATTTTGGGCTCTATGGTCATGTTCTAGAAGCATTCTCTCCTGACGTTTCACCTGCATCTATGGCAAGCATCCTCAGAGGTTGTGAGGTCTTCTTGACAGTGATAGAGAGCTGTTCAGCAGTGGAACTCTCTGCCCCGGAGTGTGGTGGAAGCCCCTTCTTTGGAGACTTTGAAGCAGAAACTGGATGGCCATCTGTTGTCGGGGCTTTGGTTGCCATTTTCCTGCTTCTTGGCAGAATGAGGTTGGACTTGATGGCCCATGAGGTCTCTTCATAGAATCCTAGAAGAGTTGGAAGAGACCTGGTGGGCCACCATCCAGTCCAATCCCCTTCTGCCAAGAAGCAAGAAAATTGCCTTCAAAGCAGCCCTGGCAGAAGGCCATCCAGCCTCTGCTTCAAAGCCTCCAAAGAAGGAGCCTCCACCACACACCAGGACAGAGAGTTCCACTGCTGGACTGCTCTCTCTCACCTCATGTTCAGATGGAATTTCATTTCTTGTAGTTTGAAAACATTGAAACCATCTAAGATATCTCAAGGTATCTCCAACTAATGGTCATCTAAAACATTTTAAGGTATCTCCAACTTATGTTCATCTAAAACATCTCAAGGTATCTCTAATTTAAGTTCATCTAAAACATCTCAAGGTATCTCCAACTTATAGTCATCTAAAACATCTCAAGGCACCTCTAATTTATGGTCATCTAAAACATCTCAAGGTATCTCCAACTTACGTTCATCTAAAACATCTCAAGGTATCTCCAACTTATGGACATCTAAAACATCTCAAGGTATCTCCAACTTTTAGTCATCTAAAACATCTCAAGGTATCTCCAATGTATGGCCCTCTAAAACATCTCAAGGCATCTCTAACTTATGGCCATCTAAAACATCTCAAGGTATCTCTAATTTATGGTCATCTAAAACATCTCAAGGTATCTCCAACTTACGTTCATCTAAAACATCTCAAGGTATCTCCAACTTATGGACATCTAAAACATCTCAAGGTATCTCCAACTTTTAGTCATCTAAAACATCTCAAGGTATCTCCAATTTATGGCCCTCTAAAACATCTCAAGGTATCTCTGAATACCTGAATATCTCTGAAGGGCTAGAAGGCATGATCATCAAGTTTGCAGACGACACCAAATTGGGAGGGATAGCCAATACTCCAGAGGACAGGAGCAGAATTCAAAACGATCTTGACAGATTAGAGAGATGGGCCAAAACTAACAAAATGAAGTTCAACAGTGACAAATGCAAGATACTCCACTTTGGCAGGAAAAATGAAATGCAAAGATACAGAATGGGGGACGCCTGGCTCGAGAGCAGTACGTGTGAAAAAGATCTTGGAGTCCTCGTGGACAGGAAGTTAAACATGAGCCAACAATGTGATGTGGCGGCAAAAAAAGCCAATGGGATTTTGGCCTGCATCAATAGGAGCATAGTGTCTAGATCTAAGGAAGTAATGCTACCCCTCTATTCTGCTTTGGTTAGACCACATCTGGAATATTGGGTCCAATTCTGGGCACCACAATTCAAGAGAGATATTGACAAGCTGGAATGTGTCCAGAGGAGAGCGACTAAAATGATTAAGGGTCTGGAGAACAAGCCCTATGAGGAGCGGCTTAAGGAGCTGGGCATGTTTAGCCTGAAGAAGAGAAGGCTGAGAGGAGATATGATAGCCATGTATAAATATGTGAGAGGAAGCCACAGGGAGGAGGAGGGAGCAAGCTTGTTTTCTGCTTCCTTGGAGACTAGGACACGGAACAATGGCTTCAAACTACAAGAGAGGAGATTCCATCTGAACATGAGGAAGAACTTCCTGACTGTGAGAGCCGTTCAGCAGTGGAACTCTCTGCCCCGAGTGTGGTGGAGGCTCCTTCTTTGGAAGCTTTTAAGCAGAGGCTGGATGGCCATCTGTCAGGGGTGATTTGAATGCAATATTCCTGCTTCTTGGCAGGGGGTTGGACTGGATGGCCCATGAGGTCTCTTCCAACTCTTTGATTCTATGATTCTACGATTCTAATTTAAGGTCATCTAAAACATCTCAAGGTATCTCTAATTTATGATAATCTAAAACATCTCAAGGTATCTCTAATTTATGGTCATCTAAAACATTTTAAGGTATCTCCAACTTATGGCCATCTAAAACATCTCAAGGTATCTCCAATGTATGGCCCTCTAAAACATCTCAAGGTATCTCTAATTTATGTTCATCTAAAACATTTTAAGGTATCTCCAACTTATGGTCATCTAAAACATCTCAAGGTATCTCTAATTTATGGTAATCTAAAACATCTCAAGGTATCTCCAACTTATGGTCATCTAAAACATCTCAAGGTATCTCCAACTTATGGCCATCTCATAGAATCGTAGAATCCTAGAGTTGGAAGAGACCAACCCCTTTCTGTCAAGAAGCAGGACAATTGCCTTCAAAGTCTGAGTTGCTTCCGTTGTGGGGCTCCAAGAAGGAGCCCAAGGGTATCCTCTGCAGCCAACCAGAGAAGGGCCAAGGTGCTTCAGGTGTAGGTGACGGTGACACTCACCCCGAAGCTTTTCTGACTCCACTGGGAGTGGGGGAGGACTGCCTGGGCTTAGCTCCTTCTTGGAGCCATGCGCTCCGAGCCAGACGTGTCTGGAAGAGCCTGGATCCAGACTTGGACACTTTGCTGTTTGGTGGCCTCCTTGGCTCTCCCTAAATGTGGGTCCTCAGGAGGCCCAATGGAAAGGGTCTCCCCGCCCCACTCCTCTCTCTCTCTCTCTCTCTCTCTCTATCCCTTCCTTCCTTTCCTCAAGACATGACTGGGGTCATCCCTCTCCGGTTTCCTCCCCGTTGTCCCCCCTTTTTGGCTCCTCTTGCTTCCAGGATCTGGAGCCTGCCTTGTGCCTTCCTTTGTCTCCTTGCTCAGGAGGGGCTTCTCCTCCTTCTCCTCCTCCTCCTTCTCCTGCTCTTGCTGTCCTTTTAGGGAGCAGAACCAGAACCGCTTTCCCTGCTGCTGCAGCTCTTCTCCTCCTTGAGAGGTTCCTTCTGCTCCTGTCTCTCTCTCTCTCCTTCTCCCTCTTTCTCTCCCATGTCAGGAGAGGGACTTTTCTGGCTGAGCAAACCCCACATTTCCCCTCCAGCAGCTGTGCGGCTGCAGCTGGCCCCGGCCCAGGGAAGGAAGGCAGCCACGGAAAGAAGAAGGAGGAGGAGGCAGAACAGAGCGAGTGGAGGGATGAAAGGATGGAGGGCTAGAAGGATGTGGCGTGGATGGGCCAGATCTGTGTATAGCGTCGTTTCCTAAAATATGGAAAAAGGGACCAATTACCAGCTTTCATGGCCAGAATTATTGTGACGTTGTGTGGTTTCCGGGCTGTATGGCCCTGTTCTAGCAGCATTTTCTCCTGATGTTTCGCTTGCATGTTTTTCCTTTTTCTACTGACATAAGAAGAGAATCCATTTTTATTGTTTTTAATGTCCCTGGCAAGCCTGAGCTCGTTTTGTGCTTTAGCCTTACGGACCTTTTCCCTACAGGTGTTGGCTATTTGTTTGAATTCTTCTTTGGTGATTTCTCCCTTTTTCCACTTCTTGTGCATGTCTCTTTTGTGAGCACAGTTAGAAGTTGTTTGGACATCCATTCTGGCTTCTTTGCACTTGTCCTATTTTTTTCTCTTTGTTGGCACGGTTTGCAATTACGCCTTGAGTATTTCACTCTTGAGAAATTCCCATCCATCTGTAACTCCCTTGTCTTATATACCACATTTGTATGCTGCCTTTCTCAGCCAGAGGAGACTCAAAGCGGTTCACAATCTGCAGCAACTC